>JAMKQA010062733.1:0-12377 GCA_024699735.1 Posidonia australis
GCTCCATTTGCCTTCTAAAGTGGAGAAGCAGATAGACAAATTAAGGAGGAATTTCTTGTGGAATTCCTTAGCACATTACCAGAAAGGAAAGCATCTAATTAAATGGTCTCTCCTGTGTAGATCAAAAAAGGAAAATGGCTGGGGTATAGTTAACCTAAAAAGTTTCAGTGAAGCCCTTAAGTGTAAACTGATCTGGCAATACTTTGATAGAGACTCCCAGCCTGGGTGGAAGGCTTTGATTAGATCCAGGTACTGTTATAGGGGACCTGGAGCTATACTTAATTCCTCTACCACAACTGCCTCTCCTCTATGGAATTTTATAAAACAAGGCTTTGGTTTTTTTAACTGCTTCTCCTCAGTGGTTCCTGGTAATGGATCTAATACTATCTTTTGGAAGCAAAATTGGCACAATGGATCTACACTCTGTAATGCACTGCCTGAGTTATATTCGGTAGCAAGATTAAAAAAAACTACCATCAAACAAACCTTGGAACACTTTCACAGAGATTTTGAAAAAATGTTCATTATAACAAATTGTATTACTGGTAGAGGTAATCTCCTTCAGGAACAGTTGGAGAAACTAGTTGCAATACTTCAATCCTTGTCTCTGGATGCAGCAGAGGATAGATGCATATGACTACCTCCATCTCACCAGCCTTTCTCAGTTAAAGCAGCATACAATATCTTAAATGATGGGGGATTTAGAAATAGGTTTCTCAAGTGTATCTGGAATGCTGCCACTCCTTTAAAAGTTAAATTGTTTGCATGGCTAGTCATTAAAAATAAAAATTTGACTAAAGCAAATCTGCAAAAAAGATCCTGGAATGAGACACCTTTATGTAATTTTTGCTAAGTCAGCATTGAGCATAATAATCATTTGTTCCTTAATTGTTCTTTTGCCAGGAAAGTGTGGGATTTTTTCCTCACCTCACCATTATTTCCTGGACATTTATCTGTGACAGATCTTTTCATTACTATGCCAAATCTTAAATGTTACTTGCCATATGCTGGGTGGATTATGTTGGTTCAAGTCATCTTCTGACTGATTTGGAAAGAAAGAAACCATAGGATTTTTAAGAATACTTGTTCAACTGCAACTGATGTTATCTCTGAAATTATGTTTTTTATGAACCTTTGGTTAGATAATCTTTTGACAGGTTTCGAAAAGGATGAGGTGAGGTCTTTCTTGACAGCCATCTCTGCCCAACATGACTCTCCCTGCCTCTCCATTCCTTCTTCCTCTAGGCTACCTCCAGTTGTTGCTTCTTTGTCCCCTAACGACCCTAGAAGAGGCAGTGTGCCACCTGAAGGCCTCTGAGCCTCCTTTTCTTCTTTGCAGTTTTCTGTTGATGGTGTAACTTTGAAACTTATATTTTTTAGACTGATACCTTAAATTTTGTAATATCTCATACACTGCTATGTTTTTCTTACCAGACTTTAAGCCGATGAAATACATATTAAACTTTTTAACAAAAAAAAAAAAGAACCAGCAAATGACATGTTCAACGAGAGATATGACCACGTGCAAATACCTCAAATTCCATTAATTAAATAGTAACGTTACAATGTATAAAAAAAAATGCAAGAGGTAGCTCATGAAAAAGTATTCACAAGCTCAGATTACCACCAAGCGCACTGTGGAGACATTTAACCGCATTTATTTTAACCAACCTGCTTGATGCAAAAAAAATTGTTGGACAGGGTGTATTTCCTTGTCCGAGCAATAGCTTCTTTTCTTTTTTACATAAATTGGTCCTCCTCAACTACAACTTCAATTCATTACAGGTGTAAGAAAGTACCATTTTCTATCACAGCAATGTACCAATGTTGCCCACCAAGGGAGGAGCTTCTCAACGTTGGCCACCAAAATACTTCTCAAAAACAATAATGAGGCAACCAAAAGAAACGAAATATTAAGTTAAAAAAGGAGAAATTGAGTTAAGCCATGCTTCTAGCATGATTTCATGTCAAACAGCACTCCTGGATCCAAAACAGCAACCACTCGCAATTCAAATTGACTTGATGTACATCAGTAGGTCGATATTCTATTTTCAGACACCTTTCTCGGTATCTCACTCATCCTTTGAGGCGGCCAGATTAAATGTGTAGCCCTACCTTGAACAAGTCCCAGGGGTATCTGCATCAAGTACAAGAAAAGGCTGGCTTCAGCTAAAATTATTTAGTAATATGGATTGAAATTTGACACAACATTATCATCTCTACATAGCAAAACAAATAATCTGGCCAAGTACGACCGAGTATATATACAATGGAATATGAAGAGTGTCATATTCTGTGTTACTGTGTAGTTTCATCATCCTGTAATTAGTAAATACTCAGAAAACTGCAAAACAGTACTACTGTATTCAAATGCTGATCCAACAGTGTGATAGCTCAGAAAAATGTATGTTGTTGTCTTTTCAAGGAAAAGCCACAATTTTTCTAGTTGTGCCAGCAACATTCCTTTTTCATATGTTTAATTAAATATAAGTCATCATGTAAAAATCCATCATAAAATTGTCAGGGGTCCATGTTCAGCAATGCCTAATTATTCCCAAGCTTTATCAGCTACCTGTCTTTTCTCTTCAAAAGATCACAGGCAAACACAAGTTAACAAACTCAGAAAATTATTAACATTTTGTTTTCAGCTTGGAAGATGCAAGATTGCCAACTGAGACATGTTAATACTGCAGAAGGCAAAATCACTAGCTAAATATTTTATCACCGATAATGTAAACAAACTTACTGGTCCAAAAGACCTTGAATCTAAACTTGATAATGAATTGTCCCCTTCAACCCAGCAGTGACCTTCAGGAATCTTCAGTATCTCATGTGTCTCTGGAACCGTAATCCACTCACCTGGCAAAGCAATTAGTCTCTTCACACATGTCTGCTTCTGGTTACTTGGGGATCTGTGTACCATTGAAAAAGAAAAGGACAACAATGTCATGTGGCAAACAAGTCTAATAATCACATAAACTTCCCATGTAATTGGATATGCACATGTGTATGATGTACACGTGCAAAGAAACCCCTACTGAAAAGTTATTTCTACAAATGAAATGCTTGGATAAGAATCAATGTAAGATAATCACTCTATTATTCTTGGTTATGTACCTGAATATTATTACATCACCATGGGAAAACTTGTACTTATGAAGGCAAAATTTCTCCACCAAAAGAATATCTCCTGTAAGAAAATTAATGCAAATTCAAACTAGTAAAAATGCAAGAGTTTCTCTTTCTTGAACTATCATCTGCAGCAACCACAACATTGGAAGTGTTACCTTGCAATGATTCAAGGAGGCCATTTCTGTGAGAAATAAATGTCGGATGCATGGAGCTTCCCTGTACAGGAGCAAAGCTTACTAGTCGGTCCGAAATGGTGACACCAATCAAAGCACCTATCATAGTGTTCTTGGTGACTAACCATAGGAACCCAAGCTTTCCCATTTAGAACTTGAGCAAAAAAGTGCAAGTCACATGAGAGGATCTGCAAAAGTAAATAATAGTATAAGTAGTATAATTAGAGGTTAGCAAGAATACTGAAAAAATCAAAAGCTGTAGATTAGTTCATACTCTCAAATGTCACGTTAAATCTTTTTAAAAGAAATATATGTTATGTTAACTTGAATGTAAATACATTATATGACCAGATGAAAGAATAATATAAGGTATATAGAGATTGTAACAATCATAGGCTGAGATTGGAATAAAAAATGGAATGTCAATATTATTTATCATCTCTTAAGAACAGAAACACAATGATCCATTGGGCAAAAAGCATGAAATCTCTTAGCTACAAAATATAGTTTAGCAAGCTTACTGAATACCAAAAACAGAAGGCTTTAGAGGCTTACTTCTTGTCATATTGCACAAACAACCTCTTTTTCATACAAATTGAAAATGGATTAATGTCTAGAATCAAGCATCACCTAAGATCATAGAAAAATACAAAACAAACAACAAACTATGTTAGGATGAAAGAGGTAATGAAAACAACCTGGTGTTTGCAGCAAGGGAGATTGCAATGCCAGGTCAAAGTGAAAGAGTAACATCACTTAGGAGTTTGGCAGGAGAGGTTCACCACAAAAGTAACGGAAAATAAATCATCATGACATCACATGTCTGGAAGGAATAGCTAAAGGGCAGAAACAAAACCTAAGAGGACTGTCTCTGTTGTCTATAAATTTACATATACTAGAAAAATCGCATGTGCTACGCAGGCACAACCTTCAACATATGTCTCTTTACTATATACAATACATAAAGAAATACTGAGTTTCTAAAAGAAAATAAGAGCAGAAAACATCAACAGTTTACTGAAATGCCAGAAGATGAAGATAATAAATATGACTCAATAGGGAAGATACATAAACTAAATTCGAAGTGCCTTCATACGTTTGCACTCTAGACAAAAAGTCTTAAGAGAAAATAACAGCCATAAAGGCAAAGAAAAACCAATTGACACTATCTGTAAATATCAATAACCAAACAGTTATATAAGGATTAAGGGAAAAAAAAACTACTCCACTGAAAGATGCAAGAGAAGGGAAATTACAGAACAAAACTTAATGAAACGAGAAAATTTAAGAGAAAAGAAGCCAAACTAAAATTAAAAAAACAAGGAGAAAACAAATAGAAGATCCAAAAAAAGGGAGGAGGGATACAACAAAAAAACAACCAATATAAGACTAACAAATAAGAGAGAAACAATCTAGAGACAACATGGAGGAAGACAAAATAATCAAACAAATAGAAATAGGTAAGATAAAACAAACCAACTAGATCAATCAATACTCTTAGGAACTACAAAACACATCCATTGATCAAAAAGCACGTTGAATTTTGAGGCTCTCGCAAAAAGATTCCTTTCTCTCTTTTCGTTTTTTTTGGTTTCTTTTCTCCTGATGGGCACACATGATACCTATAATCAATCATTTCTCTCTTGTGGTGGAAAGGGAAAGCTTAGGCCACAGTAAACCTAGATGTGGCAACAAGTATGTAACACCGAATGAAGAAGAATACCAAGGAGGCAGGAGACAAGACCTAGGTTGTGCAAGAGCAACCGGTAACCACGGCGAAAGTGTTGTTCGCCAGAAGGAGAGCAACAAGACACCAGTGCCTCTTCAAGGTGGTTGGTGCCATGGAGCTGTGGACCGACGATGATAGCATTGTTCAAGGGTGATGATATGGCCTGGCAATGATGATGTGGTTTGGCAATTTTGCAATGAAGAACCAGAAAAGGGGAAGAAAACAGAGGAGATTGAGATTTGAAAAGGAGAAGAATACTACTGTTTGTTCTAGGAATGATTGAGTAAAAGAAGAGCTACTTTCCAACTAATGTTGCCATTAAGAATCTTCCGCCACTGTTGTAGTCGTAGGAGCTCAAATCTCTCTCTATTGTATGTGACCACATTAATACATTATCACTTTAATTTGTCATACGATTTAGTTTACCTTCTTCTATTCCTTGATGGGCCAAGCCCAATAAACCGATAACATTATATCTCTCTATATAACGAACAAATGAAACATACTAAAACATGTTTAAATACAAAACTTACAGGAAGGCATTAAAATAAAAACTTCCATAGAAATCTGGAAATTAATAAATTAAGTACACTTTTTCGTTAATTGTATGTTAAATACATAATGCAATCTTCAGTCCACTATTTAAAATGTTGTCACTTGTTAGTCCACATGTAGATCTCTTACTTGTAATCATGTCCACATGGCAATGTCTTCTTTGTTCAATCGGCATCTACAAGCTTCCTTTAACATTCCAAAGACGTTTACCTTGTATCATATTCAATTCCAATAAATTTCATCTCCATGACTACAGGTAATTAACAACAAATGCTTTTAACTACACGTAATTAACTTAACTATTCATGATTTTATAAAATGTTAAATAATTATATTTTCTTATGGAAAACTTGAGTAACTTACCAAAGAAAGCTATTAAATTTTATAAAACTAGATATAACTGATTCATGCAATGCACTTGTGTCGTCTATTAGTATCCTAAAAGGGACAATTTTATTGTCATTATTATTATCAATGTTATTATTTTTGGTTGATGCTTACAAGGGACATTTGTTAAATCATCTATTAGATTTTCTTCTCCATATTGAAGTTGTATAGTCCAAAAGTTGCCTAAAGAATGGCAAGGAAGCTTGTGTTTATACTTTGTTTACTGGTTTACAAAGTAGGGAGTATTTTGAGTATGTTTTAGTATGAGGTGAGCCTATAAGGTTATTTTAAGCTCATTCTTAGATTTTTGTAGAGAGTAGGGTTAGATAGAACTTGCAAACCGATAGATGTTGTATGCACCATGTAAAGTCATCTGTAAAACAAAATAGAAGAGGTAGGTATATATAAATGTGTGTAGAAGTAGAGAAAGAGCGTTGCAGCGTACAATAGTGGTTGGAGAGAATATCGAAGAGATGGTAAAATATCGTGCTATCGCTTGGGTTTGCGTTTTGATATAATTTCTAGGATTCGGTTGTGATTAACAAACAACTGGAGTAGAAGGAGGAGAAGAAGAATATCCAAAGATGTAAAGAGGTAGAAACTGTTAGGTTTGACATGAGCCAACCATTGTTGGGTGGATTGGGTTGGAAAGGAGACTACTTCTCTAAGTCGGCAATAAAAATGCCTTTCAAAACTTATTATACTTTAGACTAGTCCATTAAGGCTCTTGTTTGATAATCTCTTACCTACCAGATGACTTGGACCTACTAAGACCTAGTCTGATGTGAACCTAAATTTACTCGTTTACTTTGCAATATACACAAGGTAATAACAGGAAATCGTAAAGGTAGGAAATCGCAAGGACAAATGTCCTTGTTAAGTCCTTGCTAATGGTCTTCGCAAGGACATTATGAGGACAAACAATCCTTGCAACATGCTTTGCCATTAAAAGTTATTTGCGAGCAAATTTCCTAATGAAATCCTCGCAAAAAATTTTACAAGAACTTAACAAGAACAAACAATCCTCACAAAGTATTTGCTATTAATTGCAATCTCCTCACAATGTACATACTATATCCTCACAAAAAATTTAAAAAAGATTTAAAAAAAAGAAAAATTGCGAAGACTTCGTGAGGACATTATCTTCGCTAAGTCCTCGCAAATTACAAAAAAATATAAAAATAATATCAATTCTAGATTGAATACACAAACCAAAATAATCTTGTTTAAAAGATAACAGGAGGCATTTTCACATGATTGATCATGTTACAGGCATTATGTAATGAAGCTGAAGGAGCTAATCCAACACTTCATTTCCACATGGTTGTTCATACTTCAATCGGTTTCAACCTGACATCAATTTAGGCCAAATTTTCACATCACTTCATGTTTGATCCATTTTTACATCTTCAGATAATAACTCTCAGTAAAATATGTGTTTGGTATTATTAAAATTATAGAAGTCAAAAAAATTCTAAAGCAATATCCATCAATTAGAGATCAATTTCTATGAGAAATTGATTTACGCAAGTGTTTTCCAACAATATTTTTGTCGAGCTATGTCTTTCAAAATTTTCTCTAATATAGCCAGCTAACCATGTGTTTTCCAATATTTTATTATATGTCCTACAGTTATAGCCAGCCAATATTTTATTATAGCCTACAAAATTGAAGTAAAAAATTTACGGTAGTCGTTTAGTCAAGGGACAGAAGTATGAGTATCCACTTCATATTCAACATTTCAAGTTTCAGTTTGGATATCAAGCGATACTGACATGTACACATATCACTACAGTTCAATTAATTTTCAAGGAAATGTGATCCGGAAAAAATGGAACAATGTCATTAGATTCTCATTAAGGATCATTCAACAGTCTATAAATGAAGAACTTGTCTTACTTTTAAACTTCTCTCACTTGCCTCATTTTATTATGGCACAATTAAACTAACCTTAATGACTAAAAATAACTTGTTAATGTCACATTGTGACCTCATTATATTTAACCACTAGCTTTGCTAACTTAGCCCCCACTGACTCATTTTTCTAGCTCTGTCCCAGACTATAAGTTTTATGTATTAGCATAGACAGCTCAAAAGACAAGGCTACAATGGTAGAAGAAGCTATTTTGTTGCTATCATCTAAATTTAGATGCCCATGGTACAGGACAGCATATCTCTAGAGGTACTTGCCCTCCTAGCAGCTATACAACATGTAATGTACAATGGTCCAAGCCTCTTTTCCTTCTTTGTGACACAAATAGGGCCAAGCTTCTATTTGTGCATCCTCAGGTTTGACCCAGTAAAAAGGTACTCATTGATCACACAAAATAATGCTAAAACATAGCAATAACTAAAATACCATTTGAGGAATGTTATCTAAACATATATGTAAAAACACTTCATGCACAATAAAGTCAAGTCAGTCAAGTCAGCAAGACCCATAAAAAAAATAAGTAACTAGATGATAAGTCTAGTCAATCAAGTCAGCAAGACCCTTTTTCTCCTTTTGAATCTCTGATATAACCCCAGTGATCCCCACCAGTGATTTCAAGCTAGTCCAGTGGACACTGATGACACTGTAATTAAGGGCAATTGGTAGAATATAAGACATTTAATTAGTGACAAACTTGTAACAACAATTTTTTTACAAACTGAGATATTTTATGTATATGTATCAAACGCAAGATGAAACTAGCATTGTGCATATGTGACTTAAGGTGTAGAGGGTAAGAAGTGATTGAACATATTAACTATCAAAAAACACTAAATGAGCTATGTGCACTATTGAACTAAAAGATCATGGAACCTTCATCATCTCAAACCAGATCATGCCTTTGGTGCAAGCCCCAAATCCTAATGCTTCCGTCGACATGTCCTGTAGCTGCCTGCTAATCATCTCAAACCAGATGCTCACTTCCAATGCTAAAGGGAAAACACAAGAAGAAGAAGTTGTTGATTCAAATACTAAACACCGACTAACTTCCTTGACACCACCGGATCCTTCGCAGCTTCACCAGATAATGCACCAAACAAATAAAGACAAAGAAAAAAACCCTAAATTGATTGATTCATGTCGAAGAAGAAGGGAGCAGGGGGCGTGAGAGAGAGAGAGAGAGACTACTCACCAGTAGCTATGACTCGATAGCGACGACGGTGGCGGAAGAAGAGGACAGAAGAGAGGGGGGTAGAGGAGAGGGTCGCGGAAGAGAGAGAGGGGCAGAGGAGAGGGTAGCAGAAGGACGGTAGACAATAGGAACTCTAAGAGTGGCAGAATTAGGAGGAAATTAATAGAACATGTGGTGTGTTCATTGCAATTTCAGTTTCGAGGGAATGCAGGGAGTCATGATTTGCAATTCTCAATTGACACCCTAACTACAATAAAGAAACTAAATAATGGTAATCCCACTCCTTATGCTTAATGCATGCTTGTTGAAATGACAGTGAACAAATTATCTTCTGCTTTTTGAGTTTGACGACCTTTCCTATGTTAAAACGCTCAGGTACGAAGATGAAGCTTCCACAGTATGATAAGGTAGCTTTTTTCTTTTTGTTTGCAGCAAAGATCAGTATTTTATAGGCACCATGCAGATTTATCCCTTGTTTCTTAGTGCTAATATCTTCTGATATTCTATGGTCTGCATATGGTGGAAGGGGTGACAGAGCCGACTCTTCTGTATGGCCAGAGGTAGAGGGCCCTGTGACGGTGAGAGTTTTTTCAATTTGTATGAATCAACTATTAAGATAGCTTTATCTGTAGATTTCTTAATTGCATGTCTAGCTACTTATGACTAGAACTTGTTTCTTCACCGACACATTTGCTTTGCTGTGGTTGATTGTCATTTCATAGATCTATAGGTGATGCACATATGAAACATGCTCAGTTCAACAGGGAACCGATTGATATGAGGTTCAGGATTCATGAATGCATGAACATGCCATACTAAATAAGGAGTTAGCAAAAACTACCAACGTATAAGCTTCAATGACCAGTTACAAGGAAGTGTACTGTCACAAATCAAATTGATCAATATTTGTTACATATCTTGACATAGTATAGCACAGAATATATTAGTTCAAGGAAGAATGGTCTGTCATAGGAGTACACTGTGAGAACATCCTAGAAGCTGGATATGTCCCCCTACATAGAGTGACCTTGTTTGCATTCTTTGGTGATGACAGACTTCCTTTAGTTTGTAAAGGACATCAACTCAATTTGTTTTCAAGGGGAGTTCACTAACATCACCAATTCTATATTCAAACCAAGATACCCTCAGCCAGTGTCACAACAACGACTAGAGAGAGATCTTTTCATGCTTGGCAGACTAGAAACTGAACCAGATTGTGGCAGTATAGGTAGATTTTGTGTCTCTTTGTTGGCGTTTGCACTAAAATCATAAGTTGTATCTAACTTTGATAATTGAGTCAAAAATCTAGTCATCTTTTTATTTGATCAAATGCCTTTAACAAGAAATTTTGTCCCCTTTTTATTGTAGTCTACGTACTAAGCAGCACTTTTAGGTATAAAATCACAAGATCTGAAATTGCAATGGCAATGCTGGGTTGATAGAATTATAGAAAAAACGTATTCAAATATTAGAAAATTACGACTTCGGAGGGAGGATAAATGACATAATTAAGCATTGAAAAAAAGATGAAAAAAAAAGTGACATACCGGAGGGAGGGACGCGCGGAGGAGGAAGGACTGCGGAGGAGGGAGGACCGCGGAGGAGGGAGGGACGCGCGGAGGAGGGACGCGGCGGAGGAGGAGGGAGACTGCGTCTGGGAGAAGGGCGTCGGGTTTGGAGAGAAAGGAGGGAGGGGATGGGTGGGAGGGCGTTGGGTTTTTTTTTAACGAGATGGAATAAGGCTGGAATGAAATTCTTTTGATTGTTGTGACAGAATGAAATTCTCTAACTTCGATGAAAATTTGATTTTCAAGGAAATCTTATTTTAATTTATCTTTTTATCAAACGTACGAATCTATCTTTTTAATTTCCATCTTTTCTATTCCAGTCTCCTTCAAATATATCAAATACTATATCAGAGAGAGATAATAAGAAAGGAGAAAAACCATCCGTGAATGAAAGTATGAAACTCACTAAAAAAATTTATCACATTCAACTTCTGATAGGTGTCTCGATCTTTCTTGTTGTGAGAACGATTGTCTAGATCGGGGGAAGTCTAGTTCCCCCGATGCTGGTGGCACTCCCCACCTACCACCCGATCTGTTCCTTGATAAGGTGGTCGGACCTCCTCGTCGGAACCCTTGTTTCGGTAAGCGGCAACGTTTGGATCCCTTAAAAGTCCCTAATTCTATTTGGAATTACATGACCTTTGGTTCTACATTAATTTTTGGTTGTCAGAGCTTTTTAGGAGATTTGACTAATAATCCCTGTTCCACGAATGAAATTGCCCCTTTTAACTGTAATCAGAGTTTAACTCCATTACACCTTGTTGAGACGGAGGATTATCTCCGGGAAGGAACTTACCTCCCCACTTTGTCTTCTGACGGTTGCCATTCTGTCCCATGCGTGAATAGTGCCGAGTCACGTCACATTTATGTTTCGTCAGCACCTGTAGTTTCATATGAAAGAGAAAAAAGAGATATTGAACGAGTGGGAAATTCTCCCTTTTACGATTCTACCCTTGATATTCCTTCTTTGGAATTCAATAATCCTTCTGGTAGCAAGGGCTCTTTTGGAAAGCACAGGATATCTTTTAATTATCTTATTGAAAATGACGCGGATTTTGGAAATCAAATATTTCCTTTCTCGGTCTCTAAGAACTCTGGGTCTCCTCCGTCAGCGGGCTCTGTCCCTGACAACGGCACTACGTCTGTACTTTGCCACCTCCCTCAGACACCCACTCCTAATACCACTGGTTCGCGGTTTGCGGTTCTTCAATCTCCCACTCAGACAGTCCTTCCCACTGTTGCCACATTCAGTGGTCGCCAAACCACTTAGCACTACACCTCTTCACCTTCGCTGGAGGAGACACCAAGTGGTTGGGAAAAAAATATCACGGAGAAAGGCTCGTCCTCCTTTGGTAAGCTTTTGTATTCAGTATAATAGATGTTTTAAATGTGAGCTGAGAGGCCACGAAAAGAAAAACTGCAAATATAAGGGGTTTTGTTTTAAGTGTAAAGCATCCACTCACTCCGTAGCCTTGTGTAAATTTTTTCAGGGTGAGCAGATGGCTCCCACTCTCCCTCCTACCATTAAAACTATCGGGCACTCTCCCCAAAACCCTTACATCTTGGCGCCTTCTGAAGCAGTGTGTGACCAATACTTACTTCTATCTCGAAGTGCAATTGTTACTGCGCACAATACCACTTTGTCTATAGAAACTCTTAGGGCACACATTAGGACTCATTGGTCCAACGCTCCTACCGTAGAGGTCCA
>JAMKQA010062734.1:0-18346 GCA_024699735.1 Posidonia australis
ATGGCATGGCATATCGCCCTCGGGCGTATATAGCAAAAGGCTGAAAAGCCAACATTTCATAAGCATTGGAGAAATCATAGAAGACCGATTATTCGGGCGTACGAGGGTGCCTAACACCTTCCTCGTACGTAACAGGGATCCTTATCCACATCCTTCTGGTTTTCGAAGACCTTTCTTTTTTTGTTTTGCATGATTTTCATGTTTATGGTTTTCCTCGTCTTCCATAATAGACTAGGTGGCGACTCCTGCACTTTTGCATTTTTATTTTGTTTTTCTGTCGTGATTTTGCCGACTTTTTGCATTTTCTTTGCGATCTCTCCGTCGGCATGGTTACACTCTCTGATGGGGCCTCCCCACCCACGATGCTCTAAAACGTCGAGGCATTGTGATCGCCTCTAGTTGTATTTTGTACAGAGAGGCGAAGGAAACCATCGACCACCTCTTGTGGTCCTTCCCCTTCTCCTCTCATGTTTGCTTCTTGGCTTGCTTTGGTAGGGACTTTCCGGAGGACACCTTTGTGGTGTGTTGTCCCAATGGAATCACGTTGCAAGTGGTGAGGCACAGTCATCGATTGCCAGGGTTTTCACTGGTATCATCTATAGCATCTAGCGGGAGCGGAATCTGAGGACGCATGAGGACAGCTACTCCTCGTGCTTTGCCGGGGGGGTTCTTGCTCTCTCCACCCATGGCTAATTTTGCATGCTACTGTGGATGACAGTGTGCTGATGCTGGGGCTGATTTTTTTATGCCAATAGTAAGGAGGGAGACCCTCAAAATATATAAAAGGAAGATATGAACAAGAAGAGGGTGGACTCCAAAAAACCCAACCTCGCACCAAAGCTTACAAAGGCCCATGGCCCTCGAGTGGGCTAAGCCCCAACAAAAGCAACAATCATCGCAGCACAGGGCAAGCCCACAATGTAAAGCAAAACAATGGACCCAAAGAAGCCCAAACCTAGCCCAATCTTAGCAGCACAACCCAAACTAAATACTACTCAATCCAAGGCAAAAGTCCTAACCACGAGTAACAAAAGCCCCTCCCAGCAACAGAGCACAGAAGAAGTTGAAGAAGGCAGCTACATGCACCAGCGTCTACAGAAGCATGCAACGTCAACTGGCGTATAATCCAGTCCAAAATTTCTTTTATTACGCTTGGTCCACAAGCAAGCCATCACCGCAGTGAAGATGGAGGATATGCTGCATATTTCCAAGCGCAAAGCGTGGCGACTCTTAAGGGTCAAGCAGTAGGCAGTCACTGCGTCACCCAGAGTGGTAGCACGAGAGCATTTAAATTCAGGCAGGGCAGCAACCCAGACACTGGAGGAGTAGTTGCAGCTCCATAGTAGATGGTCCAGAGTTTCAACATCCCTCAAGCAAAGGGCACAGTGGAAGACAATTGAGATCCCACATTTCATTAGAGCATCGTGGGTGGGAAGTCCATTGGATAGGGCACGCCACGAACAGAAGGCATGACGTGAAACTACACCTCGCTGCCAAATCAGTTCTGTCTAGGGAAGCACAGGGCTACTCTTCCGCAATGAGTTCCAGGCCAATCGGAAGGAGTAGCCCTTAGCACTTGGGACCCATTTAATAATTTCCTCGCCATCAAAAATCTCTATTGCTTGGATATCAGGCCAAATCTCATGCATTTCAATGGTGGTCATCACTGGAAGCGCCCATGATCCATCCATGATAAAGTGGCTGACCCTACAAAGGGGATCACAAGCCAAGTCTCTGCAGAGGAGGACCCATCCACTTTCCCCAATAGTGTGCTGGTTCAGCCACAGATCCTGGAAGAAAAAAAAGGTGTTGCCATCACCAATGCTGTAGCGCAATAGACCACGCGCCAGGTGACGATGGAGGATGCTACGCCAGCCTAGGACGCTAGGGCTGATTTGGTGCACTGACTCCTTTGCGTTGGGTCTATTTTGGGGTTGACGACCATGGTCCCATTGTGCCTGCCACTGGGGCCTCTCTACCTATTGGACTGGGCTACAGCTCTGGTTTGCTCGCTTCTTTGGGGGAGTCTGTTTGTTGTTGCACGGCGTTGTTTGCGTTCACATGGGGGCTGGGGCGTTGTGGCACTGTTTGCTCACGTGGGCTACTTTTGGCATTCATGGTGTGTTTTTGCCACGGACTGTCTATTGGGCCTGGTATTCTTCTGGTTTGTTTGAGGACTGTTCATGTGTTTTTTTTTGGGTTGGGCTGTTTGTTTGCCTAGCTGGTTCTTACTCTTGTACCGGGACGCACTTGTTGTTTTTCATTTGGGGGGCCAATTCATGTTTTTGGACTCGTGTGGGATTGTATTTATTGCGCTTGAATTTTGTTTGTTACTCTCTGGTGTGGGTGGCCTTTGGGGCTTTATTTGAGCATTCTGCTCTTGTTCGGCCTGCTTGGCCTTTACCATTTTGTATAGCTTTTCTTTTATATATTTTGAGGGTCTCCCTCTTACTTTTGACCAAAAAAAAATGTCCTTGGCTTTGGAATCAATCTTGCTTGCTATGCGCAAAGGGGTAGACATTGAAGCCTACGCCATTATTGACCAGAGTAAGGGAAATCCGAAAACTCTGATACTGCACGGTAATGAACAGCGACTGGTTTTGGTTGGTCCTCGTCGAAGGCAACTCCTAAGTGGAAAAGGGAAAGACATGAGGCATTGCAATCATTGCTACCAAGTCTCAAGGGTTGTAGGCTCTATGGTGGAGGGAGACATAGGCGACTTGGAAGACCATTAGAAAGGCCTCCCAATGCTCAACTGAAGTGTAAATAATGTCCCAAATTGATATGTCAGCTTTGACCTTCTTCACCTAGGTGGTAATGTCTATTGTAGCCTTGCTAGTGATGGTTGTGGTAGACTTGGAGGGGGGAGGGGGTGCTCCTCGGTAGTGGGCTTAGTAGGGTGGCTTCCATGCTATGGTGGTATGGGCACTGAACGGCTAGGCTTGGTGCCAAGACTAGGGGCTTTTACACTCGTCTCGATCATGTGACCTCCACACACATTTCTACAATGTAGTCACATAGGACACGATAGGTATCTTAGGTCAAATTAATGACCACGGGTTCATGGGCTACCAGTTCCAATTAGGCCACTAGTGGGTTTACTAAGGGGGTTGCTAGGTATCTAGATAAGGGTGTTGACTGGGTAGGCTTTGGCTTGGCTAACAAACAAATTATGGAGGATAAAGGAGATTGCATGGTAAGTTACGCTATCGTGCATTCTAGCTTGGCAGTTAGCTAGATCATAATGATCATAGACCTTGAGCCTTCAAGGAAAGATTGATAGAGATGGTAGGGGAATGGAGCAAAAAGATCATGAATGAGGTCAAATGGATCTAACATTGATGTGCCAAACCCAACATGAAAAAGAGAATGAATCCCTGAAGTCCCTAGTGCTTTTGAATTTACATGCTCAGGCATTGGCTGGCTTCCCATATTATTTTTGCGGATGACCTCATGGTCTTCCTACATGTCGATAAGCAGAACGCCCGCCAGTTGAAGAGAATCCTTGACGACTTCTCGCACACCTTTGTTTTGCTGATTAATCCTCTGAAAAGCTCCATTTTCTTTGGAGGAACCTCTCCTCAGTCGCGTTGGATCGTTGATTACATGGGATTACCCTTGGGGGAATTGCCAATCAGATACCTTGGGATTCCTCTGATCTCCAAGTGACTTTCCACGATGGCTTATAAGCCTCTCATCTTGGCGATTAATCAACAGCTTCAATCATGGAAAGCCAAGCTACTCTCTTATGCTGGCAGGATGGAACTCATCAAGTCGGTTCTCTCTGCGATGCATCTCTACTGGACGTCCACCTTCATGCTGCCTGTGAGTGTGACCAAAGAAATTAACAGGCTATTGATGAACTTCCTGTGGTTCGGGGCTACCTAGGGGAAATGTATTCTTGTTTCTTGGCGCAATATTTGTAGGCCCAAACGTGAAGGAGGTCTCGGTATACAACGGCTGGAAGACTCCAACTTGGCTGGCAAGATCAAGCTCCTCTGGGTAGTGGAAACTAACCATGATGCACTCTGGGTTCACTGGATGTGTTGCAAATACCTACAAGGTGGATCGATCTGGTGCTCTCGTCCCCCCCAAAGCTGCTCCTGGGCTTGGAGGAGCATCCTAAGAGCTAGCTACTTAGCGAGAGATATGATTAGCTACACCATTGGCGATGGGAACCGCTTCCGCTTCTTTCTTGACCCCTGGTTGAAAGGTAGCACGCTTTGGGAGCATGGTGGAGAGCCGCTCTGCAAGGATATGGCCTGTGATTCCCGCTGCCTTATCAACTGCTTTATCCAAAATGGCTCTTGGTGTCTTCCAGTGATGACCATTCTGGCTATGCGCGAGGTCTAGCTTGATATCCTGGCTACTGCCATCAGCAGCGGCAAGGATATTATCAAGTGGGTTCCTTCTCAGGATGGCTTTTCAATTTCCTCTGCTTTGAATGCCCTTCGGGAGAAGGACCTTGACATCCTTTGGACGGAGAAGGTCTGGCAGATGGGGGTTGTCCCACGGTACGCCTTTTGTGCCTGGCGTGCATAGTCCTACAACCTCCCCACCCATGATACCTTGCAGAAGCAGGGAATTGCGATTGTTTCGAGGTGCACGTTCTGCAGGCAGGCAATTGAAACTACTGATCATCTCCTCTGGAAGTGTACGTACGCTTCGCAAGTTTGGGTCGCTCAGTTGCCTGTTTTGGGGCAATCCTCTGCTCCCACACTCACTTAAGCTGCGACTATCTGCTGGATGGACCTTGGTCACCGTCGTGTCTTGCTCCCAGAGCGGTGAAGAATTGCGGGGGTCTTTACTGAGGTAATTGCTAGGCTCTAGACTGAGCAGAACAAGCATAATTTTGAAGTGGATTATGTGCCAGTGGGTGTCGTGCGTTTCAGTCATCTGGTGTGCACGAACTGATGTTTGTCACTGGAGTTCTTCCAGTGTTGGGTGTTCGCATGCTCCAGTTCACGAGCACAGGCACTTTTTTTTGTGCTGCTTCTGTGGGTTATGTTCTTGGCTGGGCCTTGTTTTGAAGGGTATGACACCTTGGACTTTTGTCATTTGCTACAGTGTTTGCTGGTTTGGGATGTGTTGGGCTGCTGCAGCTTCCTTGCTGAGCCTATTTTGATCAAGTCTGTTGACCTTGCAAGCTCTGGCTAGTCATTACCTACTTTGGGTTACCCTATTTCTGATTTGCTGCTGGGTTTATCGGTTGGCTAGGTTGGGGCCTTGTTGATTGGGTGTGGGTTTGGGTGGTTAGCCACTATTTTGTGATTGATTTTGTATTTGGGCTTGCCCATTGGGGGGCCATGGGCCTTTGTATGTGGGTTTCTGTAGCCCAACCACTTCTTGTACATATTTTCCTTTTATATATTTCAAGGGTCTCCCTCCTTACTATTGGCAAAAAAAAAAAAAAATGGCTGGCTAATAATACTAGGGTGTGCTGGTTCTGGTGTAGGTGCTTGTGCTAGTGCAGGTGTGGACTCTGCCTCTTAGATGTTGATCACAATGACCTTCTAGTCTATCAAATCTTGAATAGCATTCCACAATGTGAAGCAATTGTTAGTGGAATGTCTCGTGACCCAATGAAAATTGCAGTATAAGTTCACTTTATACCACATTGGATGGGGATTCAGTAGTGGGCGAATCTTCAAAAGTTTCAAGAATGATAAAACCATAGGAAGGATGACACTCAAAGGCTTGACCAGAGGCATGTATTCTCATTCTATGTGATGAGGCCATCCCAGCCCTTGGTATTGTCTTCACTTCATTAGTGTCACCGGATACAATAACTTGGTAGTGGTGGTGATGTGTGAGGTGCGTGGTGTCCTTGGTGCTGGTGCATACACTACTTGATGTTGAGTTTGTGGGCTTGCCACATTAGCAAGTGCAGTAGGGGATCCAATGTAGGCAATGATGATTTCGAGGAATGCCCTCCTTACTGTTGACAAAAAGAATGTAGGCAATGATGTTCTTGGGAGGATCCCTCCTCTTGGAGAAATTGGCACTAGACTCGTTATTGTTGTTGTTGCTGTTGCTACTACTGGTGGTGTCAGTGTTATGGTTGGAAGTGGTAGCCTGCTTGGCAAATTCAGTAACTACGAGAATGTTGTTGCTTCGCAACGAGCTCTCCACGTGGGCGCTAGCTCAAATCAAAGATGCAAAAGTGGTGATGGGTTAAGTGCTCAACAAAGCTCTAGTTGGATGATATACTCCATGGATGATCATCTCTATAGACTCCTCTCTAGAGGTTCTATCTCTAACCTGTGAAGCGAGGGCATCTCTAACCTATGAAGCGAGGGCACATCAACGTCCAACATACTCCTCGAATGGCTAGTGGGGCTTCTACTTGGTAGCAGCTAGGTCCTCGTGCTTTAGGACTAGATCCAGATTGAAGGAGTATTGTTCATGGAATGGCTAACTAAGGTCATTTCAAGTCTTAATCGTAGTCATATTGAGAGAGGTGAACCACTTCAATGCAGAGCTGATGAGACTCTTTTGAAATAAGCGAATGTGACCATGATGGCAGAAATGACTTGCAGGTTAGGTATAAAAAATCGAACTCATGAACCGATAAGGTCACGGTGAAGTGGTGATTCCGAGGAAGGATGCTTGACTCGAAAACACTGAAAAAAATGCGAAAAATAGAGGATAAAAAAATTAGATGGAGTCACCACCTAGCCTATTAAAATTGGGAGACGAGGAAAATCGAAACAAGAGTAAACACAATAAAATGATGTCAAAATATGTAAATGTGAGAATCCGTGCCAATGGATGTGACAGTTTGGTCATTGCATGCCAAAGAAAGGGTAAGAACTCTAGTTACGCATTGGGAAAGTATTAGGCACCCTCATATGCCCAAGAATCAATCTTTCCTGGCTAAGTCCACTTGCAAATGAGGCCAATGTAGGCATTGAATGTCAAATGATGTATGCCCTTAGGCCATATGCATGATGCCTTGCCATGATATAGAAACATACAAATGAGTCAAATCAAAGGTGAGAAATCCAGAGAAGAATCTAATAGAAAGCTAAAGTGAAGCCCTATTACACTGTCTGAACAGAGATTTTCGCACTGACTCTACGTGTAGAATGAGCACGTGGCATCGTCTCACTGGATGATTGTGTTGCCTCGATCTGCTTAGAAGTCACTTTAGATGCTTTACAATTTATAGATGGAAACTTCATTGCTAAATCTACTATGGGAAATCAATGATAAAAGAAAAGTAGACATTGGCGAAGCGAAAACATGTTATCAAGAACAAAATGGATGGATCAAAACTCTATGCAATGCTCTGATCACTCCACCCACATCACTCACATTTGGACGAACCGTAATCGGTTCTCTGGGCATGTGTAACACCTAGGCTTGATTATCCATTTTTAATTGTAAACCATGTAATTAAATTTTTTTTTTTTTGCCAGAAGCAAGGAGGGGTACCCTCAAAGTATATAAAATGAAAAACTATACAAGGGTGGCTTGGCCTAAGGGCCCAACCAAGAGCGTAAAGCTAAACTAGGCCCACGGCCACCAGACCAACAAGGCCCAAACTGGCCACTAAGCACTGATTGTGCAAACAAAACAAGTTCAATTACAAGGTCCAAGCCCCACAAAAAACCTACGCAGACCCGAGCCCAAGCCCACAAAACAACCAGATGCTTGAAAGCAAAAACCTAGGCTAGTATTACAAGAAGACCAGCCCATCTCAAACAAGACCTCGTTAGACCAACAGAAGAAGCCCTGACCAATGACTAAATCATTCAAGGCAAGACGAGGGTCTGGGGCCCATTGCAAGCCCAAATCGCAGTCCAGCCAAACCAAGCCATTAGCTCAACCCGGGAACACCAGAAAATGACCTCCCAAAAAGTGGGTGCTACAGGGTCCCCACTAGATATGTGGTCAAGGATCTATAGAAGCATGAGACCTCCACCAGTGCGTACAAATCCTCGAACATGCACTTGTTCCGTTCATACCATAGCCAAGCCAATGCCATGCTAAAGATAACCGAAGTCCTTCGAAGCATCTAGATCGGAGTACTGCGACCCTGAAGGTCGGTCCAGCAATGAGTAACAGCCTCCCGGAAAGTGGCCTCCTATAAGCAACCCAACTCTGGCAGAAGAAGGTGCCACACCTGGGAAGATTAGTCACAGTGCCAGAAGAGGTGATCCACAGTCTCCATCTCCTACTTACAAAGCATGCAGCGGGACACAATCACCATTCCCCTACACAAGAGCAGGTCGTGGGTGGGCAGCCTGTGGGACAGAGCACGCCATGTGCAAAAAGCATACCTCAGAACAGCACCACGCTGCCAAACAATTTCAGTCCAGGGGATATCAGGCCCGTTGTCACGGAGCACGTTCCAAGCATATTTGATAGAGAAACCCTCATTACTAGGAAGCCAATGGATCACATCCTCTCCTCCCTTAATGGTGGTGGCCAGAATCTCCAGCCAGAGTTCACCATTC
Source organism: Posidonia australis (assembly GCA_024699735.1). Taxonomy (NCBI): domain Eukaryota; kingdom Viridiplantae; phylum Streptophyta; class Magnoliopsida; order Alismatales; family Posidoniaceae; genus Posidonia; species Posidonia australis. Next base: position 8,463 of record JAMKQA010062734.1, read on the forward strand.
CCCTACGCAATTAATTACAAACCATGTAATTAATTGTAATATTGTATAAATGGTTTATTAATGGCAATGCAAGCTTTTTCAGCAATGATGACACAGGCGGAACGGCATCATGCGATTCAGTCGGTGAAATGTGGTTCCCTAATAGTCTCCCATATCATCATCGCAGATGATCTAATGGTCTTCCTCAAAGCTGATAAGCAAAATGCGCGCCATCTGAAGCACATCATCGATGATTTTTCTTCTACTTCTGGGCTACGGATTAATCATCAAAAAAGTTCTATCTTTTATGGTGGCACTACACCACATACTAGCTGGATTGCTTCGCATCTGGGCTTATCCAAAGGGGAGCTTCTGATCAAGTACCATGGTCTTCCCCTGATTTCTAAGGGACTATCTACCGCAGCTTGCAGCCCTCTCCTACAAGCGATCACGCACAGGCTTCAATCTTGGAAAGCTAAACTCCTCTCTTATACAGGGCATGTGGAACTCATCTGGTCAGGCTCTCTATGATGCATGTTTACTGGACTTCATGTTTTATGCTTCCGGTGAGTGTGATTAAAGACATTGAGAAACTCATGATGAATTTCTAATGGTTCGGGGATGCTGAAGGAAGATGTGTCTTCATTTCTTGGAAAAACATCTGTCGACCCAAAAAGGAGGGAGGTCTTGGCATCCAACGATTGGAAGACTCCAACACTGCTAGTATGATGCAGCTTCTCTGGGAGGTGGAGACCAATACCTCCGCGCTCTGGGTCAAGTGGATGCGGCAAAGGAGGTGGAGCTCAAAGGATAGGTCCCAGGTTTTTAGAGTGATAAGGTCTGCCTTCTCTCTAAGGACGGGTGCTTTTTGGCTGGCATATAGTTTCTCTGCACGTGGGCCGTTAGATTCAAATCTGAGGATTGGTGGGCATTTTTTCGTTTTGAGTTTCGCCTCTAATCGGGCTTATGACACGGGATTAGGACACGTGTCGCTGCATGCATGCTGCAGATGGCTGTTAATCCCCAGCTAACCACTCGTACACTAGGCGACTTCTTTCCGGCCTTGCTTCTCGCTAGAGCTGGAGGAGATGGGAGAGGTTTAGGGAATGCTTCTCGTGGTCGGGGAGGTCGTGGCCCCTCACTGTCCTCCAGACGAGCTCGATCTCGATCCAGGGGATCGCGACAACCGCGTGTGAATCCTTTGCCACTGCCTGTGGTGACTGAGTAGACATCATGGGTTGAGAGATGTGGTGCCAGTTCAAGGCCTTCCAGGTCGCTCGAATACTTCGCTCCGGTGGTGAAAGATGGAGTGAAAATAGCGGTCTGCCTGCAGGTTGAAGTTGCTGACGCTGCGGCCACCTGGAATAGAATCCTGATGGGTTATTTCATTGGCCTCAGGCCTTATGTTCCGGCGTAGGCATCTCATTTCAAGAAGGAGTGGAAGATCAAGGGTGATCTACAAGTCCTCTCTCGCGGAAGTGGATTTCTGCTCTTCAAATTTACTGATGTTGCAGATATGCAGTGGGCTCTGGATGGAGGGCCTTGGTTCGTCCAGGGCAAGCCTCTGATTCTTAGATCCTCATCTATTGATTGCAAATTCGAAAAGGAGAAGTTGTCATCGATTCCTATTTGGATCAAGTTCCCCAATCTTCCCCACCGCTTTTGGTCCTTGAGTCTGATCGGACGTGCGGCTAGCACTCTGGGCTGTCCACTATATTTCGATGAGGCTACTGCGTAGGGTCTCTGGGTAGACTTCGCCCGGGTCTGCGTTGAGATCGACGCTTCCTTCTCATTTCCCCCCACCATTTCAATGGAGGTTGATGGTGAACTGAAACTGATCGATGTGCAATATGACTGGAAACCGCTCCCCTGTAATGTTTGTGCCTCCTACGGCCATAAGCAAGGTACCTGTTCTATAGTTCCTCCCCCTACTGCTTCCCCGCTCCAAGAGACTTTGGACAATGCTGAGGCTGTGGCGGCACCTAGAGGCACGCCCACTTCCCCTCAACTCCATCTAGACTCTGAGAGGATGGGTGTTTCTCAGTTACTCCTCAGCTGGATTTGCCAGCAACAGAGGCCCCTCATCTTTAGCCTGAGCCACCCCAGTCTGTTGCGTCTGAACTATCTCACTCGTCGGGCAACTTATCCACTACCATTCCTAACCCATCACACCGAGGAAAGAAATCCTTCCGGGCCACACCTTATCCTCGGCGCAAGGTGGAAGAATCCTCCAATTCCTTTGGTGTGCTTGATTCTACCGATGAAGAGGTGGAATCACTCGTTGCAAAACCACAGTAGACCAGGAAAACGGTCCACCCACGCCTTCTAGGAGTAGGGGATCCCTCTAGGAGTGGTTTAAAGAACATCCGACCCCCAGACTCCCATGGTGATCCTTAGCTGGAATGTCAGGGGATTAATTCAGGGAGGTCGACTCTCTGTGGTTCGAGACTATGTCTCGCATACCCAAGCCAGCATTGTCTGCCTGCTGGAGCACAAGCTTAAGCATGACGTCTCCAGATTTTCTGACAAGTATTGGCCCTCGTATCATGCCCTCTGCAATAACACTAGTGCCCCATCTGGTCGCATTCTTGTCCTTTGGCATCGTCGGAGAGTTTCCCTTTCTCTTTTGAAGGAAACTGCACAACTAATGCATTTCGCAGTAGACTTTTCTCCTAGCCACAAATTGTTCTTGTCTGTCATCTATAGGGCTAATGACCCTACCTCCCAGAGGTTTCTGTGGGAGGATCTCCTAGCATTAAGCACTGTGGAACCTTGGCTACTTGTGGGTGATTTCAACTGCATTCGTATCCCGACGGAGAAGTCTAGTTCTACCACCATCCAGCCCTTTGCTGTGCGCTAGTTTAACCAGTTCATTGATGCTGCCTCGCTGATGGAAATTCCCACCTCTGGAATGGAATTCACCTAGAGCAACATGAGCATTCTCTCCCCTATTCAATCTCGACTGGATCGAGCTTTGATATCCTCTAGCAGCTGGGGTTCCTTCCCCAACTGTCGCGCTCACACTGGCCCGCGCCTCATCAGTGACCACTGCCCCATTTTGATCAAGCTCTGTGTTGGGGACAGAACTTTCAAGCGCCATTTCAAATTCTACAATCACTGGACTATGCACCCTGCTTTCATGAGCTTTGTTCAGGAGAATTGGAAGTGCACCATCCCGGGCAACCCCATGTTCCGTTTCCTCATGAAAATGGATAATTTGAGGCGAAGGCTTATCCCCTGGGCCTCCAAGACCTTTGGAAATCCCTCTCATCGCATTCTTCAATGCACTACCTCCCTAACCAGTATCCAAAAGGCGCTTCTCTCCGACCCATTGAGCTCTGCGCTTCTCCAAGCTGAACGGAACTATAGAGAGCAACTTTTGATGTTTTATGTGCATAAGGAGTCGATTGCTAGACAACAATCCCGTATACGCTGGCTCAAAGAAGGCGTCTCCAATACCAAATTCTTCCATGCCACTGTGCGTGCTAGGCGGGCTCATAACTCCATCATCATGTTGGACGATAATGGTGTCCAAATCACTGACCGTTCACAGATCATCCATTTTTTTCCCAAGAAATTTCTACTTCTTTTTAATGCTGATGAAGGCACCGGTGTGCTCCCTCCGAACCTTCTTCAATCTGGTTTATCCCCTGGTGAGAACCAGAGTCTCTGTGGCCTCGCCTCGATGGAGGAACTCTCTCTGGTTATCCAACATCTCAGCCCCAATCGGGCCCCCAGATATGACGGCTTCAACGGTGATTTCTTTCGAAAGGCTTGGCCTTTAGTTGCTGGCGATCTCCTGGCTGCCATCAACAACTTTCTCCACTCTGGCAAATTGCTCCACAAGCTTAATCACACCCTGCTCTGCCTCATTCCCAAGAAACCCATTCCTGCCTCCATGGAGGATTATCGACCTATTGCCCTTTGTAATGTGGCCTACCGGATTTGTGCTAAGCTGCTTGCCAATCGCTTGAAGCCTTTGCTCCCCAAGCTTATTGACGCCAATCAAACAACGTTCATCTGTAGACGTCGGATCGATGACTCCATTCTCCTAGCTCACGAACTCTGCCACAATCTCTATTTGGCTCGTGGTAGTGGGAGGATGTGCATCAAACTGGACTTAAAAAAAGCTTTTGACTCCTTAAACAGGAACTTCGTTTGTAATGTGATGAACACCGTGGGCTTTGAAAGTCGATGGGTCATTTGGATGGCTGAATGCATGAACACCCGTTTCTCCCTCCTCATTAATGGAAAAATTTCTGACTCCTTCCCCTCCTTTAATGGCATTCGCTAGGGTGACCCGCTTTCACCCTACCTCTTTGCTTTAACGATGCAAGCTTTCACTGCGATGCTCCACCAGGCAGAGCAGGACGATTTGATCCAGCCGCTTAGATGTGGTGAACTCTATGTCTCCCATATCTACTTTGTTGATGATCTCATGATCTTCCTCAAAGCTGACAAGCACAATGCTCGACAACTCAAGTGTACCACTGACTGTTTCTCCCGCTCCTCTTGTCTTTCGATTAACGACCAAAAGAGCTTGATTTTCTTCGGTGGCGTTACTCCGCACTTGGGTTTACCTATTGGGACGCTTCCGATCAAGTATCTTGGATTGTCATTGATCTCCAAGAGGTTGTCAGCCACTGCCTGCAAGCCTCTTCTGCAGGCGATCAAGCTGTGCCTTCAATCTTGGAAGGCTAAGCTACTTTCCTACGCAGGCTGTGTGGAGCTCATTAAATTCGTTCTCTCTATAATGCATGTCTATTGGACATCCAGCTTCCTTCTCCCTGCCAGTGTGATCAAGGAGGTTGATAGTTTGCTTATGCATTTCCTTTGGTTTGGTGCTACGTCGGGGAAGTGTGTCTTCATTTCCTGGCGAAATGTCTGTAGACCACGCGTTGAGGGTGGCCTTGGGATTCGACGTCTTGTGGACTCAAATCTGGCGGGCATGATCAGACTCCTCTAGGAGGTGGAAACCAATGACTCTGCTCTTTGGGTTAAATGGATGTGGCGTAAGTATCTCAAGGGCGGCTCTATCTGATGCTCGTGCCCACCTCAAAGCTGCTCCTGGGTTTGGCGTAGCATTCTTCGTGTCTGTCCTCTGGCTCAGGCTATGCTCAATTACCATATCGGTGATGGTCACCGGTTATTCTTCTTCCTTGATCCTTGGTTGAACTAGAGCACCATCTTGGCTCTTAGTGGCGAGCGCCTTCGTCGGGATTTGGCCTGTGACTATCACCGATTGGTCTGCCACTACATTAGTGATGGGTCTTGGAGTTTACCAGCGATGAATACCTTGGAAAGGAGGGAGCTCTATCCTGCCATCCTGGCCATTGAGATTGCTGGTGGTGATGACACCATCCAGTGGCAACCTAGCCTTGATGGTTTCTCCATCCGATCTGCTTGGAATGCCTTGCACGAGCAGGGTTCGGATCTTCCATGGACTGCTCTGGTCTGGCAACATGGTGTGGTTCCGTGCTACGCCATTTGCGCTTGGCGCGCTCTATCCAACGGCCTTCCAACTCATGATGCTCTACGAAGATGAGGCATTGCAATCCTCTCTCGCTATATTCTCTGTCTGAAGGAGGCAAAATCCGTAGATCACCTCCTATGGAGCTATGAATACTCCTCCATGGTTTGGATTACTCTGTTACCTACCTTACGACACTCCCAGGCTCTCACCTTGCTTGATGATGCTGACTTCTACCTGGACTCCCTCCGCCGCTCGCAACTCCAGGACAAGCGCTTTTTGTCTGCGTTTTTTACTGATGTGGTGGCTAGTTTGTGGAATGAAAGAAACAAGCGCTCCTTCGAAGAGGGCTACAGTCTGATTGATGCGGCTTGTCTGTGTAGGCGTGTGGTGTTCTCAGCAGAGGAGGCCTGTCGTGGGTGATTGGTGCATGGCCCTGTTCACGGGCGCATCGTTTTTTCTCCACGAGACTCTCTATTGATCCGGCTAGATCAGTTTTGGCATTGTGGTGATTGCTGCCACGGGATGGCTCTGGGCCAGGTCTGCTTCGGACCTAAACATGTGTTAAGCATCTTTTTTTCAGACTGGGCTGTCTTCCTGGTCTTGCTGGCATGTGATTAAGGAAGGATACCAGATCAGGGATCGGGCTGTTGGTTTGCACATGGGCTTTGTGGGCCTATGAACTGGTTTTTCTCTTGGTTTGGCCTAGAATATTTTCCGGGCTAGGGGGGCCTTGGGCGTTTGTTTTTGAGTTTTGTGCTCTTGGTTTTGGTCTTGTTGGCCTCAACCATTTTGTATTGCTTTCCCTTTATAATATTTTGAGGGTATCCCTCCTTACTTTTGACAAAAAAAAAAAGTGGATGTGGCAGAATATTTGAAGGGCGGCTCTATCTGGTGCTCGTGACCTCCACAAAGCTGCTCTTGGGCTTGGCGCTGCATCCTTCGAGTCCGCTACTTGATTCGAGATAAGCTATACTACTACATTGGAGATGGAAACCGCCTCCTATTCTTTCAGGACCCTTGGCTGAATCAAAGTACCATTTGGGAGAGAGTAGGGGAATTTCTCAGGTGCGACTTGGTCTGTGATGCTCAATGTCAAATCAGTCAATTCATCAGGAATGGTTCATGGGCACTCCCCAGGTCGACTACTATGGAGATGCGGGAACTCTAGCCTGCTATAATGGCTACTCCCATTGGTGGTGGCGACAACGCTATCCGTTGGCTCCCCCATGCTGATGGCTTCTCTGTTCAATCTGCTTCGGATGCAGTACGAGACAAAGTCCTTGAGGTTCGCTCGACAGTGATTGTCTGACAAAGAGGAGTTATTCTGCGCTATGCTTTCTGTGCTTGGCGCGCGCTATCTCACGGTCTCCCAACACACGATGCCCTGAAGAGACGGGGAATAGCGATTGTGTCCAAATGCGTGCTCTATTGTCGAGAGATGGAATCACTGGATCATCTTTTCTGGTTATGCGATTATTCCTCCGAGGTATTGATGACTCTCCTACCTGAGTTGGGCTTCTTTCCCGCTCCTACTCTCCTTGAGGCAACTTTGGATTACTATATTGTGCTCTGGAACCACCATTATTGGAGACAGGAATTGTGCAGGGTCGCTGCGATCTTCACTAAGATTGTGGCTAGCCTTTGGTACGAGCGGAATAGGATGATTTTTGAAGAGCAATGCATTCTTGCGTATGTCAATCGGCTCTGTGCTTCCATGGGGTTGTAATCATTGCATTGTTCTCCCGGTTTTGTTGCAGGAGTGGTAGTATGCTACTGTTCATGAGCGCGTCATGGTAACATGGCTTCTTTGAATTTTCTAGTAGATCAGTTGCGTCAGCTTTGTTTTTTTGGTTGCTCTGTCTTCCTATACTGGGACTTTTTTGCCTTTGGTTTGTTAGGTAGCTATGGTTGAGCTGCATCTTGGATTGACCTCTTTGCTGCTAGTGGGCTTCGGGGTTTATACTATTAGGAGGACTATGCCCATGATTTTGTATTGTCAGGCCTACAATTTTTTGTACTTAGCAAGGATGACTATGGGTCTTTGTTGAGCTATATGCTCATGGTTGGGTCTTCTTGGGCCTCAATCATTTTGTATAGTTTTTCTCTTTTATATATATTTTGAGGGTATCCCTCCTTATTTCGACAAAAAAAAAAAGGTTTATTAATGGATAATCTATTGTTTTTAGGGTGTGTGGAGGTTTTGTTGGCTTTCTATGCACTGGTTTGTGGTTGCAGGACCAATGTGGAATCTAGTAAAAGGATGCATAGTTGTCTCGGTTTACATGCTTGTCTTTTCCCTCTCTCTTTTCTTTCCTTCCTCCTTTTCCTTCTCAACTTTTTCCTTCCTCTTTCCCTCACGAGCTCTTGTTTCCTTCCTAACCTAGGGCCAACGTATCGTCCCCTCAGCCATGTGGTGTGCTGCAAATCGTAGGTGGTTGATAGCAGGGCAGGGGAGGTAAATGGGAAGAGAGGAAGGGGAGATGAAGAGAGGAGGTAGTGGAGGGGAGGTGAGTTGAGCTGAGGAAGAAAGAGAACTAGTGTTGCTGGGGAGAGGGAGTGAGGCCAAAGGTGTGCGCCACTGTCGTGGGTCATTAGGGCTACGTTAGAGGCAGGGGAGACACGGGGAGGTCGCCAGAGTGCTGCGAGAGGTACGCGACCCTTCTCTATCTCGTTCAGCATTTTGAATTTAATGGCTCTAATGCATGAAAATGAGAACTAAAACATGATAAATCATGACAAAATAGTTGGAATGATCGAAATGTGATCAATGGTTTGAATGTATAGAGATCACGCCAGGTTGTTGAGATTTCATTGGGTTTATGATTGAATTTCGTATGCTTGCTACAATATTCATGAGTGAGCATCATGCCTTTATGATTTTATTTAGAACAACATGCTTGATGAATTTGAAAATGGTTTGAGGGGTTTTGAAGTAGACTTAGAGGCCGATAGCCCATGTTTAATGTGGAATTTTTGATGTGTGTTTGGTGGGTCCGTCAGAGGTCCCAATTCCAACAAACTCGTGGGTAGGGCACAGGGAGGTTCACTGAAATCGGGAATTTCAATTTGTCGATTTTGGTTCGGCATACGGCTTTTCTGTCAGTATTCAACAAAAAACTCTAATTCTGTAGACCGAAAATGTCCAGCCTTCTGTCTCAGGGGATTTTGATAGATCGAAGCTATTTTGGTTGATTGAAGTAGGGATTTTTGGACGAGCAAATCCCAAATTTGGTCGATCATTCTGAGTGTTGAAACCTAGTTTGGTATGCCGAAACTGATCCCTAGCCTATATGAAATAATGATTATGAAAAATGAAAATAAATGATTTTGAATGGATAATGAGCATGTGTTAATGAAGTTTTCCCTATGTTGATGACATGGAGGAACATGAAATTCAATAATGAAATTGAATATGGTTTTGGGCTTAAGACTCCAAAAATAAAAGAAATTGTAAATGTGTGGTTTGATGTAATTTTTGGTCATGAGACCCAATAACAACTATGAATGCTTAGTTTTTGTTCGGCTTAGGAATGATTCCCTACAAAGAAAGACAATGTATAATAGTTTTAGAAGAAACCCAAGAGTTTTGAAAACGGAAATAATAATGTGTTCTGGAACCACGAGGGGTTGCTGTCGACAATGTGGTAGGAGAATGATACTGCAATGAAACCAATTGTCAGATACGACCATGGTTGCCAATGTGGGACCAGGAGGAGTTGCTGTCGGCAAATTGATAAGAAACCAATTGTCAGATACGACCGTGGTCATCAAGCTTAAGACTTGTGTCTTATCCTCAGATTTTAGTGATAAACAAGGATTTTGTTTTAACCAGTTGCCAGCTAATGTACATGGTTTTGTTTTAAGCCGTGTGAGGCCCTGTGTTTTAGACTAGATCTGGTCGAGGATGTGGATTTCTCAAAATGTATTAAAAGGTTTTATAGATGCATAAATTAAGAAAGAAAATGTGAGCTTTTGAAAATGACATGTTTTGGAATAGAGATTCCAATTATTTTAAAAAGAAATGATGTTCTAAAAAGGATTTTGAAAACCACGTTTTGTAATAATCTAGGTTTGTGTTTTCTCGCTTTTTTACAGTAGTTTTTTGTGTAGGGCACGTACTGGGTGACTTGGATGTCACTCATGCGTACTTTGTTTGGTTTCAAGTGCAGGTGCTGTAGTTCAATTCCAGTGCTCGTGTAGGAGTCACTAGCCGCACATTGTTCCTAGAGGTAAACCTTAGTTAGTTGCAGTTGTTTATATAATATTGTAATTATTGTTATTACTTGTTGTGACCATGCCGGTGGAACCCCTGGGGCGCGGTTCACCAAAACCTGACTCCGGTGTGCAGGAACACACTGGGAGGTCCGATACAGTCACGGCGAAAATGGTGAATCCAGAGGAAGAGACAAGACTCGGAAACACCAAAGGGAAA
>JAMKQA010062735.1:0-19484 GCA_024699735.1 Posidonia australis
TGGTCACTCATGCGTTTTCCTTGTGGTTTTGTTCGCAGGTGCAGACATGCGATTGGTTTAGCGTAGTGCATATAGTCTAAAGTCTGCTAGCCGCACACACAGGTTCCTGGTGGTTAGATATTTTACTATTTAGCTTTAGTTTTCCCGTAATTTAATTTGTTTAAATTATTGTGGAAAATTTGGGGCGTGACATGTAGCCCAAGGATGCATGCCTCATACTCGGCCTCATTGTTGGTACATTTGAAGACCAACTTCCTAGCATACAGGATCATTTGGCCCTGTGGTGTTGCTAGTACTGCATTGTTGCCCATTCCCTTCTTATTAACTATGCTATCAAAGTAAAGGTGCCACTGCTTCTTCTCTCTAGGATCCTTTGTTTCCAAGTCATCCATGGTGAACATTATATCTTTGTCAGGGAACTAAGTCTACAAGGGTTTGTACTCTGGCAAAGGTAAGTCAGCCAAGTGATCTGCTACAACCTACTCCTTCATGGATTTCTGTGTTACAAAAGTGATTATCATACTAAGACAATAACACTTTCCACTTGACACATCTGCCCACTAGTGTTGGCTTCTAGAATAAGTATTTCATTGGATCATGATGGCACAAAAGTAGGACAGGATATGCCATCATATAATGTCTCAGGTGTTGTGTGGCCTAGATGAGGGACAAGCAAACTTTCTCAATGGTGTTGTACTTGGCTTCACGGTCGTTGATTTTCTTACTTAGATAATATATGGCTCTCTCCATGTGACCTGACTCATCGTGCTAGCCCAAGATTGCACCCAATGAATGTTGTATCATCGAAAAATAGAGGAGTAGTGGCCATCTTGGTTCTGTTGGAACCAAAATTAGAGGCCTTGCTAAAACTTGTTTGATCTTTTCGGAGGCAGCTTGGCACTCTTTGCTCCAGCTAATCTGGGAATTCTTTTTCAGGAGCTTGAAAATTGGCTCGCATATCGACATGAGCTGGGTAATGAATTGGCTAATGCAGTTGCCCTAGTAATCCTCAGACTTCATTTCTTGTAGTGGGGGGAGGCATGTCAATGATAGCTATGGCTTTGTTAGAGTCTACCTCGATCCTCCTTTGGTTGATGATGTATCCAAGGAGCTTTCCTGATGACACTCCAAACATGCATTTACTAGGGTTGAGATGGAGCTTATATTTTCACAAATGATCAAATAGTTTTCTTAGGCAAGCAAGATAGTTTTTGGGCTCTTTAGATTTAGTAATCATGTCATCCACATAAACCTCAATCTTTTGGTGCATAAGGTCGTGGAATAGTGCCATCATCGCCCTTTGGTATGTGGCGCTTGCATTCTTAAGCCCGAATGGCATCACCTTGTAACAAAAGATTCCCTTGGGGGCAATGAATGATGTCTTCTCCATGTCCTCTTCTATCATCCTGATTTAATTGTAGCGTGAGAAACCATCCATAAATGACTACATCTTGTGTCCTATGGTGTTGTCCACTAAGACATCGATGTGAGGTAGCGGGAAATCATCTTTCGGGCTCGTTTTGTTAAGATCTCTATAGTCAATACACATGTGAACCCGTCCATCCTTCTTAGGAACTAGCACAACATTGGCAAGCCATTCTGGATAATGGACGACCTTAAGGAAATTAACTTTGTACTGCTTCATGATTTCCTCCTTAAGCTTCAGAACCCATTGTGTCACCATCTTTTGAGTTTTTGCTTAACAAGCTTGACATTGGGCTTGAATGGCAAAGTATGCACAACTACCTCAACGTCTAGGTCGACCATATCATCATAGCTCCAGGCAAAGACGTCTATGAATTCTCTGAGAAAGGTGATAAGCTCTACTTTAGCTTGGGGCATCAACCTAGCATTGATGCGTACTTCCTTAACAACGTCTGCTATACTAATATTAACCAGCTTTGTTTCTTCTTCGACATGGAGATTCGAGACCTCCTAATCATTGTCATAGGGCTAGATTCTGGCACATCATCATCGTTCTCATCTATACCTACAACATCCTCGTCCTCATATGCTATCAACTCAGACAGAATTTCCTACTCAAACATAGGGTATGTGACATCAAAAGAGATGACTTGCTCTGACTCCTACCCTTGTCGGCGCCTGAGAAGGATTGCAATGACCTGGGTATTCCTATAGTGGCACTAAGTGACCTCTACATTAGCTATTGTAGATATTCCATTTTGTCACTCCCCAATCCTCATTGAACCAATGCATAACCTACCCCCACCTTAGAGCCATATCTCTCCAGCTCATGGGCCTATATGACAATTCTAGGGTATAGAACACCAAAAGTGCAACATTCAATGTTGAATGCCTCAATATGGGTGTTCTACATTGAACGCCTTAATGACGGTGTTTTATAATCCATAGTTCATTTCTTGCCTTTTTGGCTCGCCTAATATGGGCATTCTACATTGAATGCCCTAATGACAGTGTTTTATAATCCACAGTCCATTTCTTGCCTTTTTGGCCCACCTACGTTTTTTGGATGACATCCGAAAACAACGTCGTTTCTTTCCTTTGATAATGATCATCAATGTCTCTTGATTTTTGCAATCTCTACCCAAATGATCTTTTGTCCAAATTTGGCAAGTTAGCAGTCTACGAGTGTAGAACGCTGCCATCTAGGCGTTCTACATAGAATGCCCAGTTCTAGGCGTTCTACACCTAATGATTCAGGCCCTCCATGTCAGTAACTTTCTTTAATTGGTAAAGTTTGAATTTTGAATTGTTACCATTCTTAGACATTTGTCAATCTTGTTTGAGCTTAATTAGGGCCTAATCAAGCTTCAATCAGCCATTAATTGATGATTATCCACTCCTAGCTGGCAGGTTACGTTAGAAGGGTGTAGAATGTTCACTTTCTAGGATTCAACGACTATAGAACAGTCATTTATTGGCATTCAATGTAGAACGCCTTCTCTTAGGCATTCAACACCTCAAAGATGGATATTTCCTACTACAAATCCATTTTTGAAACCCTTGCCATTCAGGGACCTTTCTACACTCCTATAAATAGGTGGGCACCAATCTGAGCCAAGGGGCATCCAATGTTTATCTACAAAATGGAAAAATTATTGTGAGAAGAGATCATCCAGGAGAGAGGTACTAGAGCTCGAAAAATCTAAGTTTACCACCGACTTCGATCGCATCTCATCAATACTTCATGTTCCATACAAAAAGGGGTTCTTTCTTCCTTGAAATTTTCACATAGCATTTCATTTCCTTCATTATCATAGTTTGGCATTTCACAGTTTGTCGCAATCGAGGGGATAAAAACCCTTGGGTAAGTATCTCACGTGTTCTATTTCATGATAATTTTGATCCGTTTAGAATCAATTACTACACGCTATTAATCCACGTGATTTTGACTCTGTTTGGGAAGGGAAAGAAGAAGCAGAAGAAGCTCATCTGCATAGGAACCTTTAGGCAGTGCTGGTACTATTTTAAAGTAGCTAAAACCACCATTTTCACTTCTCCCTACGTGTCTCGAGGGCCAGTGAAAACGAACCAAGAGTGGCGATCACACCGACTTCGACATACGTGGAGTGGAGGAGTCGGATACAATCAAAGGAACACAAGAGAAGTGGCAAGAGTTGACAAAACACATCAACTATACGGAGCGCACACCCCACTTTTCCTTCAAAAACCTTGCATCCACAGACTAGCGATTACAATGGGATGGTTAAAAGTGTCCCCATGCTAGGTGAGCAATCCCTCCTCCTCCTCCTTTTTTTCCTTACAATTTTACTTTTTTAAATTTTTCATGGATTGTTTTGAAGATTGTGGCAAAATTCCTTATAGTGTTTTGAGGCACTATGATCTCCTGATTACTTGGGCTTTCATAGACATTAAATTTGCATGAAAGTACCCCTCCTTTAGTTTCTAATTCTTGGGAGTAGGGGTGATTGAGTAAAAAAGACCAAATAATTTTTTTGAAAATTTCTATCAGTGCGTTAAACTCCTATATCTAGGCATTCAACATTGAATGCTCAATTTTTAGAGTTCAACAACCCTTAATAGAACCCCTTCCTGTTTTTAAAATTTCTTTTATCTCCCTTTCATAACTAGCCTAAAGACTGAGGTGTGAGGTGATTGGCTTTGCTATAGGGACTGGAGCCTTAAGCTTTAGGCATTATTCAAAACAAACATCAAAAAAATTGATTTCTATGTGACTTGATTTGGCCATTACGAGAACTATTCTTTTGAGTCTTATATTAGTTTACGTAAATAACCACCTAAGTCCCAAGCACCCTTGTTGCAAAGGATTTAGGAGAGGTGTTTGGGTTGTCATTTGTTTTTACAAGAATCACTTTTTCCTCCCTTGATTCTTGTAAAAATAAATAAGAATCCTAAGTTAAGAATTGCATTCCCCCTTCCTCCTTCTGTGATTTGCTTTTGTTTTCTTGTTTGATATGCTAATAACTCGACTAATCCTAAGTACATCAGACTCTACCTCTATGAGATAGGAATCTAAGTGTGCTCACGCTCCCCCAATGATCCTTAGGAGTTGAGGTAAGGGGGCAGTACCCAAAAGCAAAATTTTATCCTATTGTTTGAGGAGCCATAGATAACCACCAAAAGAGTCCTTACCCAAACCTAAGCACCCAAAGAGCAATACAGGTGTCAAAGCACTAAATCAAAAATAAAACTACAAAAATTAAACCCCTAATCGCTATCTAAAAGTGTTTCTGTGCAGCTACCTGAAATAGGGTGTTGAACATTGAAAAACTATCATTCCACATTGAACAATAGATAAGCAGCGATTAACACATTGGGTGATTTTTCTATCGATTTTCTTGGGTGTTTTATGCTGAATGATAAGTGCCATAGGAATATCATTTGAACAAGGTAGATAAGCAGGTCATTTGTAATTTGATTTTAGAGACTTGTATTAACCAATAAACCTTTTGTAATTCATGTAATCTTTGTAATCCTTTCTAGAAAAAGGAGATAAAAACAAGGAAAGAAAAGAGAGAAAAAAAGGATAAAAGAAAAAGAGAGAAAAAAGAGAGAAAAAAAGAGAGAGAAAAAAAGGAAAGTGGAAAAGAGAAAAATCAAAGCCTGGACTGTTGAATGTCTGTTTTGACACATGTTATATTGAATGTTGCTTTTGAAAGTGTTTTACATTGAATGCCATATTTCAAGCATTCTATATTAAACGTTGGATTTGGAGCTTTCTACACTTTAGAGAAGCACACACTCCATCAAGCTACCAAGATGAACTGAATTTCTGAAGCTGAGCAGCCACGTATGGACAAAGATGGATCAAAAACGGCAAACACGTTAAGAGAGGAACCAACCCTCGTCATCTATCACCCCATCACCAGAGAGGCATTGGATCTCGACTCAATCCAATACAAGGCCATGTACCAATTTTTAAACAATGATGCACCCGACCAAATAGGGGCATCCAACAACCCAAGATTCATTCCCAAGAGCAACCCCCTTTTGATGTAGGACAACGAAGGCCCTCTGCAAACCACATCCCTAAAGAATTATACCAGGGAGCATGGAAACCCACCATCAGACACAAGTCATCAAAGGCAAGGTAATATGCTCGACGGAGGATTCAGAACAAGGGCCAACCCCTTGTTTCAAGAGTATTTTCAATTCCAACATGGCGAGTACCAGGAGCAAGTCAATCCCCTCTTCGAGCACCAAACAGTCGACAACCAGCCACTACCAAGATATCCTCACTAGGCACCTTCCCTGCAATATGAGCTAGTGGCACCACAACAAATCACTAATGGGTATCAATAACCATTCTACCAGCAGCAAGCATCCAACTCAAACATCACAACCCCATTAGCTAAGATAAACAATCTATAAGAGATGAGGAAAATGCTTAATGCATTACGTGTACACACCCACACTCCAGCAAATTTTGATATGAGCCACTTCCCTCCTTTCAAACTTCCTCTAGGCTTCAAGTACTCCATGACTTCGAAGTTCAACAAAACTACCAACCCACATAGCCATATTATCAAGTTCCAAATGGAGTCTACCTCATACTTTTATGACTTGGGGCTAATTATACATCTTTTCTTTTATTCTTTAGAGGGCGAACCCATGGATTGGTTCCTTACCCTCTCCAAGGAAGAGCATGCCTGCTTTGACAAGATAAGAGAGTGCTTTCTCACAAAATACCAACATAAGATAGCCCTAAAGCCAACTTTCCATGACTTAAGTAAAGAAGTCATGAGACAGGGCGAAAGTTGGGTAACCATTGCCGATAGATGGCGAGAGATGGTAGCCAAGTCTGGTCTAACCATCCCAAAAAGATAGGTCGTTCGTACCCTGATATCCAACATGACTGGACCTATGAAGAAGGGGCTAGTGAATGCATATTGCCCTACCATAACAGCCCTTTATTAGGTGGCCGCTTCTGTCAAGGAAAACTTGCATGAGTTCATTGATGAGCCAAAGAAAGCAAGAAAAGTGTAAGTGGTGGAAGGTGTAACCAGATCAGTGAGCAGAATCAACACCATGCCAAAGGCACAGTAGCAACGAGTAATGGCTATCTAAGAACACCGCCCAAAGCCTCGCTGGAACAACGCACAACCATTATGGCAACACCCTCAACAGTGATGGAGTCATCCTCAATAATATCAATGGGGCCATCCTCAGTAGCAATGGTGGAATCAATATCGACAACAATGGGGCCAACCCTAATAGAAGTGGAACAGGGGCAGTCCCAACAATAATCCTTTGAGGAACACAAATAATAATGGGGACAAAGGCAACTACCATATTGTACCCCCTCCCCAGTCAGCATAGACCAAAGGATCCAAGCAGAGCCATTACCCACCACTTCTAGTCTCACTAGCAAACATGCTTATAGAGATGATGGAAGCTAAAGCAATCAACCTCCCTCCCACCAAGGCAAACACTCTGAATTGTGACTAGACTAAATTCTGCCATTTTTATAAAAGACATGGTCACAACATCGATGACTATTGGAGCTTCAGAGGCATGGTCTATGACATGGTAGAAGCGAACGTGTTTGAATGGGATCTCCTATGGATAGAGCCAAGCAGATGTAGCAAAAGGGGCAGCAATAGCAAATCCACAACAACCCCCTACCCAACCACAAAGTCATGGCATTCAGGGATGCTAAAATCTTTGTGGCCTATGATCCCCAAGTAGCAACAGAGAACCCCCAGCAACATGAAGAGGAATGGGAAACAATATCTGACGACAGTTGGGATAGTGAAGCAAAGAATGAAGAAGAAGCTGCAGAAGACAGGGAGGAAATGGTGGCAGAAGATGAAGAGATAATAATTGAAGATCTTGAACTCCTTGACCAATTTAACTTCATCACCATGGATGAGCCTCAAGACAATTTCGAAATGGAAAACCCTCTGGCCTTGGTCCAAAGAGCCACAAAGCAATTTGAGCGAGAAAATATCGTCATCCACATATCTAAACTCCCACCACCATTTGAGCAAGAGCGGCCTCTGATCATCTCAGTCAGGATTAATGATTATAGATTGTAAAGAGTATTGATTGATACTGGAGCCAATTAAAGCCTCAATTTATTACCCACACTTCGGTACCTAAGGATCAATGAAAATTGTATAGACAAAACTCCGTTCATGTGCATCGACTTTGATTAGAGTGAGAAGTTGGCCCTAAGCATGATCTAGATGGAAATTACAGTGGGTCAACTTACAAGCACCATCATTGTGATTGTGTTAGAAGAAGATGCTTCAGAGCCACTCATCCTGGGGAGATCATGGGTAGCAAAAGTGGGCACAATAGTGTCCTCTGTGCACCAACTACAAAAATTCAAACATGAAGGAGCAGTGGTCAGCATTCCAACTCATCACCCAAGGGTACTCTAGAGGCCCACTCCACCAAAGCCATTACCACAAGTAGCCACCTTACACAATGAAGGGAAATATGTACCACCCCCACTTTGGAAGAAGTCATCAAGAGAATCCCCTTATCATTATGGGGCCCCAAAGCTGCATCACCGTCGGTCTCGCCAATCTTTAGAACTACTAAACCACCACCAGGCAAGTTGGTAATTTTCAAGACCTAAAATTGCTAAGGTACGACGGGTCACAGATGGTTGTTACTCCTTCCCTATCAATATTTCGAGCACCAGCAGTGTCGCCAATAGAAACTGTCAACCCACCAGGGCTTAGAAGGCCTGCACCACAAAAGCCCACCTTCAACATGCCACATGACTTGGTTCGAAGGAAGATCCTAGAGGAGTAAGAAAACAAAGTCAAGACTGAAGCGGCAGTAGCACCCATCACCTGGGGAGGAAGAATGTCAAATCGAATTACGCCAGTTGTAGAACAAGCAGGGCCATCCAAGTCACAAGAGAAATCAAGGCCAGTAGAATATGGCATCCTGGAGCAGTTAAAGAAAACACAAGTTAGGATTTCAATTTTCGATCTCATCAACAGTTCAAGCTTGCACTAGAGAGCTTTGCAAGAAGTGCTTGAAAAAGCACAAGTAGCTCTTGATATACTAGCAGAGGAGCATCAAGTGATAGCTACAACTGCTTTTGTAAAACCTATCATTACCTTCTCCAATGATGAGCTTGCATCACCAGAAAGGAGGATGGCACCTTTAAATGTAACTATTTCTATAAATAATCACTTAATATCTGGTGTATTAGTAGATATAGGAGCATCAATGAACATTTGTTCCTTGACTACAATAAAAACTTTAGGTGTGAATAAGGCCCTACTTGTGAATAAGGCCCTACTAACTCCCATAGACATGACAATTGCCAGATATGACGATAGCAAATGAAAAGCACACAACAAATGGACCACAAGAAATGTGATAGGCCTAGCTCAACTCCTAACAAAGCTGGTTGTTATAGACATGAACATCCCATACCAAATCTTCTTGGGAAGGTAGTGGCTTGACAGTCTAAAAGCAATTTCATCTCCCCACCATCAGTGTTTAAAGCTCCTCCACAATGGGAAGATCATAAAAATAGAAGGGGATGTGTCGACCACAAAAGCCAAAGCAAATGTGATGTACATACCACACAAGGTCAATGTGTGAGAAAAGCCAACCAAAGTTGAGAAAGGAAAAAGCATAGTCTCCATGGTTGAGCTCAATGAAAGATGGGCCAAACCCAAATTAATCTATAGAGCAAAGACATCTTCTAAAGCCAAAATGCCTCCTATGAATGTGGGATGGGAGATCATGAAGAAAATTGGCTACAAGGAGGGCCAAGGGCTAGGATTGGAAGGCAAAGGGATGAAGGAGCTAGTGAAAGTGTATGATGGGGAAGGCCAAGTGGGATTGGGGTTCAACCTACTCCCAAATGAGCAACCCCTACAATGGAACCTAAAAAATCACTTCACCAGCAAAAGCATCATGAACCCAAACACCATCCCACGAGAGTATGTTGCCTTGTCTGAACATACAGGGGATGCCAATCAAGGCATGGAAAATACGGATGGCAAGGGCATCTCCCAACTATTCGAGACCCTCAACCTAAAAAGAGAGCCGCCATAAGGCCAACTTTTAGTCAAAGATCAATTGACATCTTCCCCAATAGCTAATCCACCAGCATCCTCTCCAATCATTGAGCCACCGACATCTTCTCCAACAATTGATTGAGCCATCGATGTCTTCTCCAACAATTGAGCCACCGGCATCTTCTCCAACAGCTAAGCCACTATCATCCTCCCCAACAACCAAGGGTTCGTCGTCAGCTCCCGCACCTCCAGACGAGCCACCACATTCCTCCGCTGTCGCCAACGTTTCTAAGCTCTCTTTGCCTTCAACTTCGAAACCATCTCTTATGCTGAGCCAACTCACTGAGTGAAATTTGAGAAGGTCACAGTGACTAGTCGACAAGGTTCACCTCCTTAGAGAAAACATCTCTAACGATTTGCAATCCCATAGGCCCAAAAGTGATCTAGACCAAGGAGTGGATCATGAGCCTTTCAAAGATGGTGGGAACATCAGAAATGATGAGTTTACTCAAAAAGGCTCCAACCTCTACTGATGGAGGTAACTCTAGGGGCATCCCCTTAGATTTTGTAAATAAAAGACTTTTTAATTCTGCATTGTTTTCATTTCCTAGGAGCAACTCTAATTTAGTTTCCATTTCAAATAACAGAAAGCAAGATCACCATGTCAGTGGTAACAGCTCGCTGTCATTTTCGACCACCACTTCAAAAACTATTCATGTATGTCATTACACGGAGGCAATGTCTCAAGAGTTGGTTACCGCTAACATGGTTTTCCTGATAGAAGAATTTGACAAGTTTGGGAAGTGTGTAGGCATACAGGCATATGAGTTATCAAATTATGACAGTAAGGAGGAGGACAAGGAGGTCGACTCAGTTCTGCTTAAGCATTTATTGGACAAATACAATGAGCAGACCAAAGCAGCTGAGGAGGAAACCATGGAAATCAACCTAGGAACCACGGAGGAGTCCAAACTGATGTTCATAAGTGCCAACTTAAACCAGAAGAGCGAGCTGAAATGGTAAAAATCCTAAAGGAGTTCATAGACGTACTCACCTTCAAATATGAAGATATGCCTGGTCTACAGTCAACCCTAGTGGAGCACCTACTTCCACTAAGCCCCGGCACCAAACCTATCAAACAGAAATTAAGGCGACTAAGACCAGAGCTGGTGCTCAAGGTCAAATAGGAGATTGGCAAACTCCATAAAGCAAAATTCATCAAAGTGGTCGTGTATCCTAAGTGGGTCTCCAACATTGTGCCAATAGCTAAGATGGATGAGAGAGTTAGAGTCTGGATCGATTATTGCAATCTTAACGATACCTATTCCAAAGACGACTTCCCTTTACCACTTATTGACCTACTAGTCGACACTACCGTAGGATTCAAAATAGTATCATTCATGGCTGGCTTCTCTGCCTACAACTAGATTAAGCTAGCAGAAGATGACCAAGAAAAGACATCGTTCATCACACCATGGGGAACATACAGCTACATGGTCATGGCATTCAAATTCAAGAATGCTGGTACCACATATCAAAGGGCAATGATGGCCATATTTCACATCATGATGCACAATTGTATGGAAGTGTACGTTGACGACATCTTGGTCAAGTCAAAGTCAAGGGAACGGCATTTTAAGGCATTGAGAAAAGTACTAAGTAGAGCAAGGCAGTACCAATTGAAGATGAATCTAAAGAAATGCGTACTCAAAGTCACTATCAGCAAACTACTAGGCTTTATCATCAGCAAAAGAGGAATCAAGGTAGACCCACAAAAAGCCAAGGAAATTGCACAAATGCCTCCCCCACGGAACATCAAGGAGCTCAGAGGACTCATCGGGTGTTTACAATTCATCTGGAGATTTATTTCACAACATGTCAACTGTTGCAAGCCCTTTTATGAGCTGTTAAAGGGGGGAAAGGAGTTCGTCTAGGATAAAAATTGCCAAAAGTCTTTTGATGAGCTCAGGACTTATCTTATAAACCCTCCCTTCTTGTCAGCACCCATACCATGGAAGCCTTTATTGTTAAACATAGTAGTTACTTCAATCTCCATCGGGGTAGTGCTCACCCAGTATGACGAAAGCAAAATGAAAGAGAAAGGCCATCTACTACTTAAGTAGAACATTCCTGAGATGTGAGGAGAAATACATTACTATTGAAAAACATTGTTTAGCGTTGGTATGGGTATCTCAAAAAGTAAGGCACTATTTCCTGGTTCACAAGGTTTGTTACATCACCAAAATGGATTCAATCAAGTACATGTTTGAAAAACCAAATCTCTTTGGAGGGCTGGCAAGATGACAGATCCTCCTCACAAAGTTTGACCACTAGTACATACCTCAGAAAGCAGTTAAAAGGCAAGCCACAGCAGGTCATCTAGCAAAACTACCTATAAAGGACTACTAGCCTATCCAAACAGATTTGCTAGATGAAGAAATACTAGCAATACAAGTTGTGAAACCACCTGACCAACAATGGACCCTTTTCTTCGATGGAGTACTAAATAGACAAGGGCAGGCACCAGCGTAGCACTTACCTCCCTTGAGGGAGTCCTCATCTCCCAAGCTATCTAATTAAATTTCACTATGAGTGTGACTATGACGGTGGAACCCTACGCGACTCTCCTATATCGGGTGCGTGGAAGCACTCGAGGAGTCCCGATACGTTCACGGCAAAGATGGTGAATCCAGAGAAGAAGATTAGACTCGGAAACACCAAGGAAGGATAAAAAAGGATAAGGAAAGGAGTCGCCACCTAGTCTTTTAATGGAAAGACGAGGAAAACCAAACACACAAGAAAACCAAGAAGCAAACAAGATGCAGAAAACATGTGTACTCCGTGCCTAATGGACAAATGAATGCGGGCCAGAGAAAGGGTAAGGATTTTGGTTACGCATGGGGAAGGAGTTAGGCACCCCCATGTGCCCGAGAAACTCGGTCTTTCTAGGTTTCCTACTTTCCAATGGTCTAATAGGTGTGTGCTTGCCTATTCTAAATGCTTATGCTAAAGATGACTAGAGAACATGCCAAACCAAAGAAAAGAAATGAAATAAAGGGAAAAAAGTAATCCGAGGGAGAAATGTAGGCATAGAGAATGCCATTTTATTGTACGCCCATAGGCGATGAGGAAAATCGTGAAAATCGAGAAAACTCTCGAAAAGCATCACACAAATTAGCAGAAATTCGAAGAAATCCGAGAAAATCAAATTATGGAAAATAATCCTCTTTCAGGACAATGTCGACTTTGTTAAGCCTTTTACTGTACGC
This sequence comes from Posidonia australis, assembly GCA_024699735.1. Lineage (NCBI taxonomy): Eukaryota > Viridiplantae > Streptophyta > Magnoliopsida > Alismatales > Posidoniaceae > Posidonia > Posidonia australis. Next base: position 12,728 of record JAMKQA010062735.1, read on the forward strand.
CCTCGGGTGATGGAAAACCAAATCAAGTCAAAATACGGGGAAATCGGAAAAAATCCGAGAAACGATGAGAAAACCAAGCTTGAAGTGAGTTAAAAATGCGTGCACAATGTAAGGAAGAAATCACGATAAAACATGCATGAAATGGTGCGACAAAATGTGCAAAATGCATGTAAGTGTGTGATAATGAAAATTACAGGGGCCTTTGTGCAAAAATTCCAAATTTTTTAATGAAAAGTGAATTTCTGAAGCTATCATCAAAAATACATAAAAAAACAAATTTCATGTAGTTTTGAAGAAATTTGGGGTCAAATGTGCAAATCTGTGCATTTTTAACCAAATTGAATGTTCCTAAGGGTTAAAATGCAACTATGCCATCAAAACATGTATTCAGAATAATTTCAGAAAAGTTCAGGGGTTAAAATGCAATTTAAACCATAGGAATATGCATTCAGAGTAATTTTTGAAAAGTTCTGGGGTTAAAATGCAATTTAAACCACATCTATGCAGATATTTGAATGCTTAGGGTTTTCCTTGCAATTTTAACAGAGAAATATGAATTCAGAAGAATTTTCAAAAATGTTCAGAGGCTAAAATGCAATTTAACCAAAGAAATATGCATTCAGAAAAGTTCAAAGGCTAAAATGCAAATTAACCAAGGAAATATGCATCCAAAATAATTTTCAGAAAACTTAGGGGTTTTTATCCAATTTCCAAGCTTGGAAAACATTATTAAAGAAGCTCAGGTGAGACAATGCAACATTTTCAGTTAAAACTTTATTCAAACGATTTAAGAAAAATGTGCAAGGACCTAAATGTAAGAGGAAGGACCTATTTGTAATGAAAAAAAGGACCTAAATGTAAGAGGAAGGACCTATTTGTAATGAAAAAAAAACCTAAATGAAAGATAGCAAAAGTTAAAGAAGTTTTATTAAAAGAAAATTGTTTTTTTTTAAAGAGAAAAAAGGATTGACAGCCGCCGACGACGGAACTTAGCCGTCGACGACCGCCGGAGGGGCTTTTGGAGGCAATCCCATGGCCTGATCTAAGATCAGACCCCGTGGAAAGCAAGAAGAGAAGGAGAACAAGAGATCCAACGGCCTGGATCGGAGATTTGACGGCTGGAGAGGGCCTCCCACCTCCCTCGCCGTTGGGACACTCCGGCGATGGTGCCAGAGAAGAAAGGAGCTCCGGAGGTTGCGACACGGTGATCCAGAGGTCCCAGTGGCTACGGGGACGTTGAGACGAGCATTCCCTTTCATCCTACTGCAAGAATCGAGCCTTTCTCTTCCACTTTGCTCGAGTTGCAGTGGCGCTCCGACGACGACGATGGTGGAGATGACTTGGGGCTCGATCTAGGGCCTTAGCTGCTTTGGAGAGCTAGAGAAGCACTGGTGAATGTTTCTCGTAGGTCAGCTGATTGTTGCGAAACGTCGGATTGCACTCTCTACAACCCTTCTTCTCTGGCGACGGCGGGCACGACTCTGGCGTGCTGCTCCTAGTGGCTTGTAGAAGGATCGACGGGGCATCCAGAGCATTGGAGAAGCTTGAGGAGCACAAGGGGAGGATGACTTAATGTTCTAGGACTAGGGACAAGCCCTAGACCAGCACCCCCACCTAAGTCGCCGTAAATGGTGACAGCGAGGCCTGGAAGCTCGATTCTAGCCAAGGAAGGCCTCTGGTTTGATTGAAATCGATCAAAGGGAACAAAGGAAGACCTATGAAAGCATTTTTAACATGAATTGAGATCAGTAGTGTGTGTACCTGGTCTAGCAATGTGTTTGGATGGTCGGAGCTCACCGGAGATGACTGGAACCTCAAATTTCTCACCTCCACGAGCTTCCTCTCTCTTCCAGTAACTCTCTGGTAGCTCTGGTTGGGAGGAAGAAGGCTTGGGGAGCTCTCCTCTCTCAATTTTTGCAAAAATGCCAAAAGTCCCAAAAAAGTCCATTTCTACTTGCAAAAGGGGCTATTTATAAGCTTGGCTGGTTGTTATTGCTGGAGTGGAAGGTGGTTATGTTTGTTGGAGAGAAGTGGGAAGTAGTTATGTTTGTTGGAGAGAAGTGGAAGTAGATATGTTTGTTGGAGAGAAGTGGGAAGTAGTTGTGTTTGTTGGAGAGAAGTGGGAAGTAGTTATGTTTGTTGGAGAGAGGTGGGAAGTAGTTATGTTTGTTGGAGAGAGGTGCGAAGTAGTTATGTTTGTTGGAGAGAAGTGGGAAGTAGTTGTGTTTGTTAGAGATAAGTGGGAAGTAGTTATGTTTTTTTGGAAAGAGGTGGGAAGTAGTTATGTTTGTTGGAGAGAAGTGGGAAGTAGTTATGTTTGTTTTGGAGAGAGGTGGGAAGTAGTTATGTTTGTTGGAGAGAAGTTGCAAGTAGTTATGTTTGTTAGATTAGTTAGGATGTAGTGGAAGTTAGTTAGGTGGTTGAGGTTTGACTTTAAGGTTTGGGGTTTAACTTAGGTTTGACCTAGGTTCAGAGTTTGGGTTAGGGTTTAACCTCGATTTTAGGGTTTTGTTTTGTATTTAGGTTTTTTTTAGAGTCTAGTTAGGGTTTTGTAAGGTGCACCTGCATTGGTGGTTGTGGGAGTGAGGAGTGGCTGTTGGGTTTGGCCTATTTGCAAGCATATTGGGGTGTCTGCAGTGAGCACCAATAACGTTGCAGAAAATGAGGCCTTGATCTTCGGACTAAGCCTAGCCCTAGAGCTAGGGGCAAAGTAGTTAAAGCTCATCGGAGACTCCCATCTGATTCTGAGACAAATGTTGAACAAATACAGAACCATTAAGCCAAAATTAGAGGCATACAAAGACATCACCTGCCTATTCACTGCAAGAAAAACATGATTTTGCAAGGACGTATGTTCTCGCCATGTCCTTGCTATTACCCCACAAAGTCCTCATTAAACGTTTTTGCAAGGACAAAGGATCCTTGCAAAAAATTAACTCATTAAATTAATATTGCGAGGACATTTCCTCACAATGTCCTTAATATAATTTATTGAGGACATTCCAAGGACTGAGTTCATCTCAAAATCGTCGCTAAGTGCTCACAAAATAGTTACAATATGCTCGCTAAGTGCTCACTTCAAGTTATATTATAGCGAGGACTTAGTGAGGAAATGTCCTAGCTATATTCCTTGTTTTTCCTCATTATATCCTTGCAATATGCTCGCTAAATACTTGCTAAATATATGACTTTCTATCGCCACTCAAGACCTAACAATGAGATTGCAACGATATTTCCTCACTATATGTTATTAACTGCCCAGATTTAGTAAGGACTTAGCGAGGAATAGTCCTAGCTAAGTCATCACTAAATCTGGGCTATAAAAAAAACAATGAATGATATAGAATAATATACCGGCTATATTGACATTCAAATGCATTCATAAATATATGAAATTATATATACATTACACATTCATAAATTTTATAAAAGAAAGTTTCAATTGATCATATAACATAAGGTTTTACACATCCGTTTGTTTAGAAAATTGATGATAATACAATACTGATAAGTCCTAATACAAGTCACTCAATATAATACAAGTCAAAACAAAATAATACAGATGATTTTCTTTGAGAACTAACTTGCTTTCCTTTACCATATGATCAACGACAACGTATATACTCCTCGTAATGTTTCTCGTCATCACTTGAAAAATCAACTTCCTACTCATGCCTATATCTTCTGATTATAGAAAACAAACTTAAAATATGTGATGATGGATAATGATTATATTATAATGTTGAATTCAACATGACAATTAATGCATATTAAAAATTTTAAAACTAAATAAAACTTTACCTTACAAGTTGATCCTCCAAAGTTTGTATTTCATTCCTTGTTTCAGCTCTGAAATCCTCCTTTATTGTAGTCATCATCTGTGACAACTAGGAAGTGAAGAACTGCAGATCTAATGAAGTAGAAGCTTGTGATGTGGAACGATACTGCCCAAAAGAAGGCACAGAAGAATCAATAGAATACTCTTCAGTAACGCCCCTAATTTCGATAATAATTTAAAACAAATTAAATTACAAGAAATTAAAAGCTAAACAATAATATCAACTACCAAGAACCTGTGTATGTGACTACGAGATTCCAGACTATGTGTACTATGCTAAAACCCATCTGCATGCCTGCATCTGCAACTCAAAAACCATGAAGAACAAGCGTAAGTGACAAAAGTCACCCAGCACGCACTTCATGAAAACAGCTGAAAACAAATCTATATTAGTTTTTCCTTAAAATCATTTCGCAAATCATTTTCTCCAAAACCACCAAGATTGACCAACTAGGACCAATAGGCCGAAAACCACAACAAACGCAGCCTACATCGGCCAAAACAGCAGACAAGGCTCTACCCGCCCAAAACCACAATTGAGGCCCTCAATGGCCAAAATCACACACAATGAGTCGGAAAGTCCGGCACCAGGCAACCAACTCTGGCCACAAGCAGTCACCAAGGTGCACTGCACTACCACGGTGTGCCACCCTGTGCAAGAGCCAATCACCGTCCTACGATCCTCTCACAAGGCCAACCCCTCTGGGAAGGTAGTCCTGTCTCTCAAGGCACTACTAGCTACAGGGCACATGTCCCACCCACACTAGCCACCACAAGGTACACCTCCTCACGGCGTCCTCCACATGGTGCTCAGGAGAGAGTTTCATACCTCCACACCTGACAACACTCAAGCTTCAGTGCTTACAGCGACAGCAGGAGTATCATACCACCCCGTCATGCAACAAGACTCCTCAACCCACAGACCACAACCCTGACCTTAAGACGACAGTCAAGGAGTATCATACCTCAAAGACCTAACAACTCTCAACCTTAGATATCTCAGCGCCCGACCTCAACCAGGGAGATGCGCCGAACCACCTGAGAATGTTGTCACATTCCCTGGTCCCGATGACACGATCCCACGGTGTCTCGGCCCACACATAAATAACCAGGCAAACCACTTTCCAAAATGGGCCAACACATCTCTTTAAAACCTATTTTCAAATCATTTTATATCCTTGGAAACTCATTCAAAACCTCGATAAAATGGCACATCAGGTGTCCCACAAGACCACCACTGATGGCCCACAATTCCATCTCAAATAGGGAAAACAAACCAATCCGGAAAACCCACAGAAATCACATTTTATAAAACAGTTGGGCCTTGATTCAGTATACCGAAATGGGCTCGGTATACCGAAATCTCCTGGATCCGAAGATCAACCAAAATTGGTCAACTGAAATAGGTGCAAGCACCCACAATAGCAGACCCAAATCCAGACTGGTCAACCTAAAGTTCTTGGTTTGGTAGGCCAAATAAATTAAATCGACCAAACTGGGATACACTAGTCAACACTCATGGCCAAAACCAGTAGACCAAGGAGATTCAGCTGATCTAATTTCGACAAGAGGACGTAATCTAACAGAAAACGGCATACCAAATCATTTTAGTATGCTGTTTTGTGCAAAATCAAAAAACAGCCCCCAGCCTCAACTCTCAAAATCGCTCAAAATGGGACCAAGGGACAGACCACTAAAATAAGTACCATAAAATCCAACTAAAACATATATTGTAGATCCTCGAGTCTACTCCAAATCCAAGCAAACAAAACAAAAATCTATTAATCATGCAAGGAGAAATAAATTCAAGAAGCCATAAGGGTCAAAAACGACCCAAAACCACCCAATGCCATTAATGGCCATAAATACCATCATAAATCGTCATAAATTCACAATAAATTCTAGAAATGTAAATTTACCTAGATTTCATGCATTTCTATCCTTTTTTACCATTTTCATGCTTTCTACAACTCGAGGATGAGGTACGTACCTAAAAATGCACTCCAGTGATCCACTCCAACCTCCGGCCAACCCTGGCGACCCCAGGCGTCCTCGGCCACTCCATGACCTTAGGGATACCACACCGAAGCTCCACACACTGCCATGCACCACCTCAAGTCATCGTCGTCCTCTACTTCTTCACCCTACCATCAACAAGGGAGACAAGGGAGGGAGAGAATGGGTGAGGGGGAGAGACAAGGGAGGGAGAGTGTGAGTGGGTGTAGGAGGGAAAAAGGAGAGGGGCAGAGGAGGGGAGAGGTGAGGTGGGGAAGGACACCGTGGTCGTGAGGAAGAGGAGGGGGGAGGAAACGTGAGGAGGAAGGAGGAGAAGGAGGGTGTGGTGGGTTCCTTTCATGGCTCGTGTCCTTAATTAGCCACACCATTGGGAAGGTGAGCACGTGGCCAACTAGACATCCATGCATGCCTGCAACAACAGTAGAATCACACACGTCAATCACTCACTCCCAGCACAAGGCCAACTGCAAGCCTCACCAACTAGCCCACAAACGGGCCCACACGCATAGTGCCACGCGCACAATGCGAACCATGCATAGGAACACACAAACAGAAGTTAGCCCACAAGATTCAAGCCATAAATTACAAAACGAACAAACAGGCCTTGGAATAGTAACACCTATCTAGGGATAAATTCATTAAAAATATAAATAATTACAAAAAATGAATTTATGGGTGTTACATCTGTGACCATGCCGACCCACAAGGGAGGAGGCGGATGCACAGCCATGCCTCGACTGGCGAAAATGCGCAAGGAAAAGAGAAGAACGGAAAAAAGAAAGGAGTCGCCACCTAGTCTTTTAACGGAAAGACGAGGAAAACCAAAACAACACACAAAAAGGGCAAAAATTGATGCAAGGATGCATGCATGATTCGTGCCTAAGGATAAGCAAGGTGAATGCG
>JAMKQA010062736.1:0-15378 GCA_024699735.1 Posidonia australis
ATTTGGATTTTTAAGTGATTTGATTTGAATTAAGCTTGAATTAGGGCTTTTGTCCTATTTAATGGATTTTAATTTCTTTTCACTTGATTAGGGTTTAAAAATTTGATTAACTTGGGTTTTATTTGATTTTAAGTTGATTTAAGTGGGTTTTAAGTGGATTTGGGTGTTTGTTGGATTTTAGGTGGATTTTAGCTGGATTAAGTGTTTTATTTGTTTTCAGTGGATTTTAAGTTGGATTAAGTGTTTTATTTGTTTTTCAGTGGATTTTAAGTTGTATTAAGTGTTTTATTGAGTCAGGTGGGCTAGTGTGGGTTTGATTGGGACCTATGTGGGCTAGGATTTTGGTGGTCGCGACCAGAGCATCAACCGGAGGAGCCTGCTGCCAAGTGACTTCAAAATCGGGGTGTCTACAGCTGTTATTACTGATTGTGCCCTTGCTGCATCCCAAACTGCAACCAGATTAGTAGACAGACCTTCTACTGACTCTGGAGGCGGCATTGTTAGCATGGCTCTCCCCGGTGACACGGATGATGCTGAATCAACTCCGTAGCCCCTAATTTCTCCTTCCGAGTAGTAGTCCTCTACGCACACCCATTCTGGCATACTGACCGGCTTATTTGGCTCAGGCTCTGCCAGCATCAAACTTCGATTGGGATCCAGCAATCCCGCACAGACAAAATTGTTTAAATCTCGTGGAATAATGAGCTTTTGAAACTTACGACACCTTGCGCATCTGTCCTGTGGCTTGCGCTCGTAACCCAATCCTTCAAACTCGCGTCTTCTTTCCACAACGATTGGTTCTGCGATTCCCTGGCCATTTCGCCCGAGAGGTGCTCCTTCCTCGTACCCCCATCTCTGACATAAATTCTCGACCATCAAAAAGTGGTTGCCAAAAGCGGCCAAATGACTGGCACGCTCGAGAATAGGAATAAAATTGACCTGTTCAAAACGATCGACACGGTAAAGTACATCAGAGGGTCTAGAATCAAAGCGGATAGTAAGGGGTGAGACTGAAGAGACCGCCTCAACCTTCTCCTTTTCGAGGTTTTTCGCCATTACAACGACAATGTCATTGTTCCAACGGAATTTAATCATGCGATGGAGGGTTGAGGGGATGACCGGATGCTTATGGAGCCAAGGGCGCCCAAGCAGGAGAATGAAGGATGGTTCGAGGTCAACAATATAAAACTCAACCTCGAAACGAGCAGGGCCAATGATTAAGGGAATGGTCAGAATCCCTAATGCATCATGGTGCGTGTTATTGAAGGCCGTCATTCCCTTCACTGCTGGAGTAATGTCCTTCGATTTGAAGCCCACCTGACTTGTAGTCCGTGAGGGGCAGACGTTCAAACCGGCACCATTATCAACCAGAGTAAGAGGAATGCTGAAATTTTGATATTGCATCGCAATGAAAAGGGGTTGATTGTGATTTGTCCCTGCCAGAGGAAGCTCAGAACTGGAGAAGGAAATGACCTCAGGCGTAGCTATCATTCCCACCATGCTTTCCAAGGCTGAGGGTTGTATTGTTGAGGAAACATGGGCGACCTGGAAGACTTGGAGAAATGCTTCTCTATGTTCAGCCGAGGTGTGGATAAGGTCCCAGATGGAAATATCTGCCTTAATTTTCTTCAGTTGGGCGGTAATGTCGGCTACTGGTGGATCAGTTTTGGTGGTAGGGTTAGCTCTGGTGGTAGTCTCCTCAGGGATTGGACAAAGAGTGGGGGTTCTAGTTTGGGTAGATGGGACCATAGGCTGGCTAGTCTTGTTTGCTGGGGCTAGGGCCTTGTACACCCTTCTCGATCGCGTTACCTCTGCGCACATTTCGGCGGTGTAATTGTAGGGCATGCGGTGGGTGTCCTGTGTTAGGTTGATGACCATAGGAGCACAGGCTCTTAACTCTATGGGGGTTGATGCAGGTAGAGTGGGTTCTGGTACTTGGTGGGCTGGGTTATGCCTCAGTATGGCTAGCAGGCTGATCACTAGTAGGGCGGATTGCATCGTGGGTCGGGCAACCGCGCGCCTCGGTCGAGCAGTCAACTGAATCATGTTAATAGCAGAATTAACAGTATCAAGGAAAGACTGACTCAACTGATAAGAAGGGGATTCAGAAACATCATGGATGAGGTGAGAAGGATCATAAGGTTCGACCTCACCTGAAGAAAGAGAATGCACTCCCCAAGTTCCTAGTGCATGCTCAAGCAAAGGTTGGCTGACTATATTGCCTGATGTGGATGCAGTTGTGTGTGGTGCCGGTGCAGCGAGCCTAGGCTCTGCCTCCTGAGTGTTAATGCTGATTGCCTTACGGTCAATCAGATTATGAATACCATTCCGGAGTGTGTAGCAATTATTCGTAGAGTGCCCGGTGACTCTATGGTAACTGCAGAATAAATCTGCCTTAAACATTGGTGGAATCGGGTTTGGCGGTGGGTGGATTTCCGGAAGCTTCAGTAGTGACGCTACCTTGGAAAATATAACGCTCAACGGCTCGACCAGAGGAGTGAAGTCTCTCTCAGGTCGTGGTGACCGCTAAGGTCCTAGGTGACGCCCTTGCCTTGCCAGTGTTGGCTGGTAGACCGGCTCAGCGGTGGTTGTGATCTGTGAAGTGTGTGGAGCCCTAGGTGTAGGTGAATAAATGACCTGATTTTGAGCTGACGGGTTCACCACATTTGCTGGCATAGCAGGAGCTCCTACATAAGCTATAGCATTCCTAGCGGACTCCTTCTTCCGATCGAATCCAGTGTTAGATCCATTATTGCCATTGTTATTGTTACTGGATTCGTCGGTAGCCATTGTCTACTTGGCGAATGCTGCAAGTGCAGGGAAACTTCCGCTATTGAGTGAATCCTCTACGCGGGTGCCAGCTTTAATCAGGGCCGTGAAAGTGGAGATGGATTGAATGCTCTACAGAGCCCCGGTGGCTAGCTGCGCTCCTCGAATAATGATTTCAATAGACTCCTCGTCAGAGGGTCTATTGCGTACCTGTGAAGCAAGGGCTCTCCAGCGCCCGACATACTCCCCGAATGGCTCATGGGGCTTATGCTTTGTTGCAACTAGGTCCTCGTGCTTTGGGACCATGTCTAGATTAAAGGAGTACTGCTCCAGGAAAGCTTGACTCAGATCGTTCCAAGTTCTGATGGTGGCCATATCCAGCGACGTGAACCACTTCAAAGCCAGACCGGTGAGACTTTTATGGAAGCGATGAAGCAGCAATCTTGTCATCTTCTCCGGTGATGGCAAGAATGGTGCGTTCCTCCGGCGAGCAGCATACTGGCTACTAGGAGAGATGAAGCGGCAATCCAAGGGACAGTGAAGCACCAGGGAGGCCAGGGAAGGTGGAGAGAAAGCTCGGGGGTCCAGGAGACTCTCTGGATTGCCCCCCACCTCTGTTGTTGGAGAGCGGCGACGGCGGGGCACGACAGGGCTCCGCTGGCCAAGGGATCATCTTGGATCCCTTGGAAAAGCTCCAGGAAGAGAAGGAGACCTAGAAGACTAAGAATTTAACAGCTAGGAGGGATTAAGGGGCGTACTTGGTTGGAGATGCTTCGCTGGAGCTCTGGAACCCACTACTTCTCCTCCCCACAGGCGCTCCTCTCACTCTGGAATTCTCTCACTCTCAACTGTTTGCTCTCTTGTGCGGTCCAGTCTTGTTTTTTCTTTTTATTCACTGCCTCTACCTCCCCTTATATAGGTGAACCCAACAATCCAGAACGACAACCGTAACAAACTGCAATAGAAACCCGACATCTCATAACCAACCAGCATCACGGCTGTCCCCCACGCACCTCCATCCTACCTGCCCACGCGTCGACAGCGATCAACGGCTGTCCAAGCTCGCGACGACACATCTAGTGGCATTGGCTCGAGCTTGGTTGCTACTGGTCAACTTGGTGAGATGGGCTGGACATGGTTGGGTTGTTACTGGCTGGTAATGTTAAGGAAGAGGAGGGAAATGATGGGTTGATTCATGGTTTTGGCTTGGTTAATTTGGAAGAAGAAGAAGAAGAAATGGGTTGAATGATGGGTTGATTTATGGGCCTAAGTGGGCTTAATGGGCCTTGGTGGATTTGATGGGCTTTCATGGGCCTTCACGGGCTTTTAGGTTCAATTTGGGCTTAATGGGCCCATATGGGCCTTATGGGTTGAATGGGCCTAAATGAACCTTTAATGAATTGAATGGGCCCAAGAAAGGCTAAATAGGCCTAAACAAGTCTTGTGGGCCCAAGTAAGCTCAATTAGTGTTTAATGGGCCTATGTGGGCCTTCATGGGCCCAAGTGGGCCTCCATGAAGTAAATAGGCCTAATGAGGGTTAGAGCTCAGCCACCATATCTCTATCCTACAAAATCAGAAAATTAGGGTGTCTACAGTTACATACATGTTCAAGAGAACCAAGCCACCAGGGACACACTAGAAGAACCAAATCAAGATGAGTCGGACCGCAACCTTAAGAAGGCAAAAATTGGGTGCAAACCTAAAGAAAAACCAAGAGATGTGCCACAAATACCTCAACACTATATACCAAGGGTAGGCTCCTACAATCGCCCATCATTTATATTCCTCCATCTGGGGAGGGAAATACGTGACTCGACCGAGAGATGCTCAACTAGGAGTAAGGTTAATTTATTTTCAAAAAAACTTGTAAATAAGACATTTATTGTCTTTTCCTGTATTTGTTTATCTTCTTTAAATACTAGAGAATAAAAAACAATAATAACAATAATGATGATTGATGAGTGTGAGTTATACACCCGACATCTTATAGAACATCAAGCCAAACTACGAAGATATTATTTAGGGTTCTTAAGCAGAAGATGTAACATCTAGGGAAGGTCCACCCATTAAGCAGAATGACTTCAAACCACCTTCAGATCTGTGGAAGTTACATGCACTCTCGAAGTACACCCTTAATCAACATACTGAAACCCAAGGAGAACTTAAGACCTAGTACTAGCTAAGGAAGAAAATTGTCTTCTAAATAGAAAAGAAGATGAGCAACTAGAATAACCCTAACCTTGTCCTATCCACACATACACACTACACGGGGAGATAAGAGCAGAGCAGCTCGGAGCTTAGGCATATCATAAAAAAGTTGTCTGCCCTATATAGCATGGCATCCTAACGTAAGTCCAAGAAGGTAGTAATGGATGAGCGCACCACAACCAAACAACATAGAAAGTGCCCAAAAAAAAGGAGTGCACGTGTAATCGGGTACACCGTCGTAGCATAAATCCGAAAGGTAATGATGAATAGATACTCAAAATAGGGTGAGAAAACTGATGAGTAGATGTGTGTGGTATAGCATAAATCCAAAAAAGCAGTGATGGACAGATATCTACAGGAAAAAATGAGATATGGGAATCCTAAAATAAAAGAAAAACAAAAAGAAAAGAAGCTAAAAGAAAGACAAAGCCCTAGGAAAGTTACAAGCGCATTAGGACCAACTACTGACGAGCAGCACTAAAGTTATAGCCAACACCGAGAGCCTATTGTACCTTAAGTCTTTCCCACTCTTCCACCACTCATAGGCAAAGGGTAGGAAACCCTAGAAGCTCAACGACCAAGTAAATAAAGGAGACAATAATTAACTAAGACCGGTACAAAATCCTAGGTCTTCAAAAGGACCAAGGCATGGTAAAAGGGACAATTCTCTCATCATCATACAGGGTAATGCTAGATGTATAAGAAGAAGGATTGTGACTACACTCATCATCATAAAAATCAAAAAACACTTAAAAAAAAAATCAAAAAATTAGAAAATTCATAAAACCAAAAAAATCAGAAAATCTAAACAATTAGAAAATTTAAAAACCCAAAAAAAAAATCAAAAAAACCCAAAAAGAAACCAAGAAAAAATAACATAAGTGGTACCATCCACTTACTTATAAGTAAAAACCTAGTAAGGAAACTGAAGTTAGTCTAGCTAGTGGTGCAACAATTCACTCACTAGATTTTGGAGTTAAACATCCTACTCAAGCATTCTTTCACGGTTTGGGTGTGTTTTTCTCTACAAAGACATTACCCCGCAATGATCTTTAGAACATCTGCGAATGACCCACAATCAACGTCCACTAAACTCTAATTTTCCATCTCTCAGTTGAGGCCAAAGCTAATTCCTTCCTCCTAATTTTAAACATAAGGGAGTAGAGATTAGTACTACAATATCTTTCCTAACCAATCCTACTGTAGTAGGGAAAGGTACTCCCTTAATTACTACATGTCTTGTTGAGTACATAGGTAGAAACTCCATCACGTGTTAGTACATTAAGTCCTACCATAAGACTACACACTAAGTTTTGCCGTGATACTGCACGAAGTCCCACTGTCAATGGACTCGCCTTTGATGTTCATATAGTGTACAAAGACACTGTTTTACTACATTCAACGTCAGTCCTTATCCTTGTGCATAGCCTCCTCTTTCTTTTGACTTGCAACTACAAAATGGTACTGTTACTACACTTTTGGAAGCTATTTAGTTTTTTTTTCCTTTGTTTTAATTATATGATAATCATGATTGGATTTCTCAAATGTATTCTCTTTAGGATGCAGGAAATGAAAATCCATCCACACTTATATGCTTTGCTTCAAAGATGACCAATGTCGGTCAAATTACGTCAAAGATGCGTGTGATCGAACTTGGTGCCCAACTAGGTATAATTTGAATACCATTGCCTTTTCCTTTTCTGAACTTGGTATGAACTTTATTATTCCTTTTATGTTTCCTTGGAGGGGTTTTCTCCTTAATTTGTCTCTCTAGCCTTAACAGTTGTCTTATTCTCAGGTAAAACCAGTTTCGACAAGAAACAGGCTGACTTCTTTATCACTCCAGACTTTGCTAATGATTTCCCAATGGCAATGCTGGTATATTTATTTCAAAACAGCTTTAGGCATAAACTATCTTTTCTAATGGCATCACTGATACATGATTCGTTCACAATTTCCTGATCAAGTGATTGTTGTTATCTGGTAGATATCAAATTAGTACAATTTGAAATATGTGATAACAAAGCTTGGGCTTCTATTTGTTTACGATTTGGAAACTACAACTACAGTTTATAGAAACCAAATTAGTCCAAATCCCATCTTTTTAACATATGAAGCATCTTCAGTTGGAGGGTTTTATGCAGATAACAGGAGAGGTCAAGTGCTACTTGCTGCTATTAATGAAGCAACAATTATTCCTTTTATAAGTGGACAGGCGTGTTCTCTCTCTAGTCTATCAATGCTATCATGCTATTCAAGTTCAAGTTTTACTTATTTCCTTGATTTTTCAAACTGCTGCCGTAGAACATTCTAGAGCTAGTTGTCAATTTCACTAAAAGAGGAAATCTTACTAGAGTAGAAAATTTTATAACATAATTCTTTATCTATGCATTTTTTTGGTTGTGTATATGTTTGTTCTGATTGAGAAACATATATAACTTACTTTTCTATACAAGTTAATTTCTGTAGAATATTTTTTATCTGCAATCTATGTGCCAATAAAAATGTATATAAATTGTATGTACATAATGAAAATGTCACTCATACACTTGGTTTGCTAAATGATTAGTGGTAAAGTTTGCAAGACAATCTGAAAATGCCAGTGGCTAGGTCAATTCTTTACTATAAGTTGGATGTGTTCCAGTCATTTCCTTCTCCACGTCCACAACTACATTTCAACTTACAAGTTCTGCTTACCATACTCTTTCTACCTTTTTCTGACTCAGTACCTTCTTTTTCACCTCGAATAAATTTCTTTCTATACCCAAAAGTATATGATTTACCAATACGTGCCTCCGTTTTTGAGGAGGTAGACCTGGAAAGTCACACTTCCATCTTGAAGGAAGGGCAACTTTCTTGAATTCAGCATTTTTCTTATGTGCATTTATTTTGTCATTTTCTTGAGACAAGTCCCTTGCATTTCTTCTATTATGGACAGTTGTAGCCAAATGAGCTTTCTTGTATAATCACAAAGCTGTAGTTAAATGTTCTTGCGAATTTCACATGTCTCATGTTCACACAGGTTGTGCAACGTTTCTAACAATTATTCTCTCAAACCAAATACAAAAAGGCAGCAGAACTTGCTACAATCTCCCCAAGGCATTCTTAGGACCTCAGACAATCTGGCAAAATTTCAGGTACAATTCAGATTTTCTGATTTTGTCATTCTATTCTATCCCTTAATTTGACAAACATCAATCAAGAATTTATATATTGCCACTGACCTTTGTGTAGTCTGACTGAGTAGCCATTGTGCTTACATCTTGCAGAGCGTTTCAGTCCAAGTTGGGCAAACCCCACCTCTATTGCAATACTATGGGTACATAAAACACAAGAAGAAAATTAAATTTATTATGCCATGATATGTTATTTTCAGTTCATAGTCATGATGCCATGTGACTTTTAGGAGTTGTTAGAGTTATTTATGTTAGATTTGAATTTGAATTTATATTTATTATCTTGTAAGGTATTAAGGATCAAGTGCTATAAGTATATACATGATAGCATCAATAAAAATGTAGTTTTTCTATTTTTAATTGGATTTGAGAAGAATTTATTTGTTTTTCCTTGAAAAGCAAATCTTATCTTCATGATTGTCGTTAGAAATCCTTTACTGTTTTGCTTGTGCTGCATCAAGGATGTTCTTAAATGTGATATTTCTTGACACATAGACCAGACATGCTTGGTATCACATTGTTTTAAAAAATATATGAAAAGTTGTGAAGGAAAATTTCCCATACATATGAGATTTAGTCTCTCTCACTTATATTGATTTAATCATATGGTTTACAAGGATAAGGATTACATGAATTGAAAACAAATTCATCTAGTTTGTGTATTTAAACTAGTACTTTATTTTTTGAAATTTGCAAGGACTTTGTAAGGATTTTTCCTTACTAGGTCCTCGCAAATCATGAATTTTTTTTAAAAATTTGCAAAGACAATATGTCTTTGTTAAGTCCTAGTAAAAATATTTGCATGCACATAATGAGAAAATATCCTCGCAAAAACGATTTAACGACGGCCTACATTGCTAGGACAAAATGTCTTTACAAAATATTTTCAATTTCTTATTCTTCTAGTAGTGTGATACAATTAAGGTCTCCCAATTTTCCAGTAAAGATTTCAAAAGCAACAAACCCTGAAGCTCATCATCTAAATTCTTCTTTATTGCTGTCAATTGATTCACAATACTCTTGAAATTTATTCAAGTGCCTTGCAATGCTGCTATCTTCTTTGAATTCCAAAATCACTAGTTTTTTTATTAGAAAAACCTTACTACCTACAATGTTGTGCTTATATACAAACTCTTAACTTTTCCACAAAGATTATGTATTCCTTTCTACTAACACATGATGAAACACATTTTCATCTAACCATTGTCTAATTTTATCAACAGTTTTCCTTTTCTGCTTATTCTAATCCATGTTTAACATGTTTGCTGATCTTGCTTCATCATCCTCTATTGGATCATACAAATCCTTACAGTAAAGGATGTCCTCCATCTTTGGCTTCCAAATTTGTCAATTGCTTTCTATCAACTTTATCATGATGTCAACTAAATTTGTTATCTCAATCCATACAAAACACATGTAGTTGTAACTAACCATGGTTATGGTACCATACGTTGAGATTCTACAAACAATACTGTGGTTGTAAATAATTGTCAATTGCTACCTCTTCATGACCATGCCCTACAATCGCATTCTCGGGCGACTGTGGCAACAAACGACGACAAAGAAAAGAGAAGAATAAAAGGAGAGAAAGAGGGGCTGGCATCAGGCGATGAATCCAAAGGAAAAGGGAGAGAACCAGAGAGGGAGTGCCACAGAGAGAGGGAAAAGGATGAGAGACTCTAGATGGTGCTGAAGATAAAGGAGTGTTTGCTAGAGAAGAAAAAAGGTTGCCAGCCACAGTAGGGTACGCGTTCCACACCCATTTTCCTCTTTATTTTTGTTTAAATCAATGGTAAATGAGTAGAATAACTTGGATTTGAAGATTTACTATGATCCCATGAATTTATATTGGATTATCAGTAGGTTTTTGGTGGAAAACCATATGTTTGCTACATTGGTTTTACAGTAACACTTTGGTGTTTTAGATTTTCATAACTTGAGATTTATAAATCGGTTTTTGATGATACTTGTTCCAAATGATAAAAGCCTTGGAATCCTTCAATTCATGTATTTTTGTGTAATTTTTAGAGTGCCGAAAATGAGTCCATCGAAAGCTTCCATTCCAAGCGATTTCCGACGTCGTGCTTTTTGAGTTTCTGGTCTGATTGTAAAAACTGGACTCGCGGGTTAGTCCTGCATTCTAGACTTGCAGGATGGTTTCGCGGGTTAGTCATGCATTGATTAATTGTTGAAAAATGTGGTTTTAATTTAAAAAAGTGTTTCCTATGATGAAAAATATTTTTGGAAAATGATTTTGAAAAGGAAATGCATATGTTTGAAAATGTTTTCCATAATTTCTAAGCATGGGTTCGAGGATGGAGCCGCATGACCATTGTGGTGGTACTATAGGACCCGAGCATGGAGGACCTAGAGTAACCTTAGTGCCAGTGCTGACTGGGTCTTGAGATAGAGTCCTCAAGTGCTCAGACACCAAAGGGCATCGAAAGAATGCACCCCGTGCATGTGAGTATATGTGATATAGTGAGGCTTATGAACCGAGGCAGTTGAACTCCCGCATGACGTATAGAAGCCAAAGTCTTCAGTAACTGCTTATGGTAAGGTCGGTTACATGTGACCACAGTGACAATGTAACGACTTGACTCCGAGCCATTACATAAAATCTAGCTTCAATTTCTTTTTCTTTATTTACTTACAATAATTACATGCATTAGATTTAAAACTAAATCCAACATTAAAAAACTTAAATAAAAATACTATTAACTGAATTAAATTATATTAAACACTTACCTAGAACTCTTGATGTGTGGTCAACTGACTCCATCACCACATGCACTAACAAACTTCTACTCCTATCCTACACTTGAGAAAACACCAATAAAATACACATGAATAATCAATGAAGTCACCTAGCACATACCTCATTAAAACACACACATCTCTAGCATCTCTTCTTAATGCCGCACACAATCACAGGCAATACTCTTTTGCCCCACAACTAACACAGCTTTTGAAATCATGTCTTTGAAAATAAATCTTTTCTTGTTTTTTCAAGATCATACTCTTAATTTTTGAAACCATTTTCTGTCTTTTCTTTCAAACCATATGTATAATTTTCAAAACTTAATGCATACATAAAATGGCCACTCTTGCCAAGTCAAGCTCATAACAACTGGAGAGTATCACACTAACACTGAATCTCTGCTCAGTCAAAACAACAAACCATATCTCAAAAACCAACACAATCCTTTTTTCAAATATTTTCTTTCAACTTTAAATGTCATATTTTTCTCAAACATCTTTCTTTTTCTTTAAAAATCTAATACTTTTTCTCAAATATCTATATTTTACTTTAAAAATCTCATGCTTTTCTTAAACTTTTTTCTTTTCTATAAAAATCTGATGCTTTTCTGAAACATCTTTTCTTTTTTGTACAAAATCTGATGCTTTTCTAAAACATCATTTCTTTTCTATAAAAATCCTA
This sequence comes from Posidonia australis, assembly GCA_024699735.1. Lineage (NCBI taxonomy): Eukaryota > Viridiplantae > Streptophyta > Magnoliopsida > Alismatales > Posidoniaceae > Posidonia > Posidonia australis. The sequence continues at coordinate 11,597 of JAMKQA010062736.1, forward strand.
TGTTTTTCTGAAACATCTTTTTTTTTCTTTAAAAATCTGATGCTTTTCTCAAATATCTATCTTTTCTAAAAAAAATCTCATGCTCTGCTCTGATGCTTCTTGAGGAGCATCTCTAAACTAGATTCTAGTCCAAAACACCAACCTCAAATCTATCTAAAATATAGGTCTTGGTTGGAACTAGCCCTAAACTCAAGTCTCAACAAACTTTGGCCTTTAGGCCTCTCTGGTGTATCATACTAACCGACACCAAGCAACCGACACTTAACCACAAGCAGTCCACCGAAGCACGATCAACGGTGTCTACACTGTTGCAGTGTAAGTCTCCATGGAGGGCATACCACCACCTCAGCCAACGGGCCTCTTTGTACTATGACCTCACAGCTCTCTATTGATATCCCATTTTCGCATTTTCCAGAGTTCACTTAGGATAGGAACCCTCGAGGCGTCCCAGATCACTTAGCTAAGGTGCTCTAACTTATCTTCCATATTTTCCCACGGCATTTTTGTGTTTTTCTAGATTTTTAATGCATCTCGGTGGATAAAGATAAAAGACAGGGGGTAAACTGTAAAAGACCAGAATGTTGCCTATTTGAAACGGTGACAAGGTGACAATACTTGTCACCATTTCAAGTGGCGACTAGTATTATAGCTGTCACTTAAGTAGGTGACTATAATCTTGGGCCATCTTTCTCATATAATATGTCATCCCAAGTCTTAATATAATATATGAGATATTTATAAACATTACCATGATTTTTTCCATAATTATTATAATTTCTATAATTTTCTAACATTTAAATAATATGTGCTTTATCACATAAATCATTATAAATGCCAGATAATTCCAGAAAATTATTGAAATTCAGATGACATCACTTATCTTTATTCTTACCAAAAATGAGATTTTATGATAAGTTATCACATTTTAATGTTATAGCTTACATTTAATTCATGATAATGCTAAAAAATAAAGATAAAATCCAAAATATCTAAATAATTGTCAATCTATTTTAATAAAATACATCATTTATTTTAAACTAATTTTCTCATAATTATTAAAGATTTGATTTTCAAATCCAATTTACCTAACATTTTAAGTGAATCTTGAACTTGGAAATTAATCTAAAATATCCTTAATTATGAGTACGATTTTTTAGGATCGATTTGGTTAATATTTGATAATAGATTCATAATGGATATTTTTTGATCTCAATTTTTTGCAAAAATTCTTTTTTAGTCGCTCAACACCACATACATAGGCAACTTACTTCCGTGGCAGACTTGGTGCTAGCTAGCTATCGATTCACTGCATGCGTGGAATCCGAGGTCGATCGCCTAGTCGTCGCTTTGAGCGTTGACTGAATAATTCTATCACTTGTCCCATAGGCAATTACATCTAAAAAGGATTTTTTTGCCATATTTCACAAATTTAATCTTGGTCCTTGATCTATATCTCATCTATGACAAGATCTAGAGCCCCCAAACTTTATAAATAAACCCCCTAGGTCTTCAACTAAAGAGGAGGCACTTCAAAAATTCTAAAGAGCTAATTCAAACCCTAGAGAGCTTAAGAGAGAGATCCTGAGAGAGAGAGAGAGAGAGAGAGCTTCTAGTCCCTCCTCCTCCATGTCCAATCCTCTTGTCAAATCTTAGATCCACTAGAGATCGTTCTGTCCAAGCCAAAGTGCACCTCCAAGAGCTCCGTTCACCGACATCCACGTCCTCGAACCCCACGTCACAAGTGTAGACACCCCGATTTTGAGGCGGCTTGTAGGTGAATTCTCCAGAAGATGTTGCTTTGGATATAGCAAACCTAACCACATTTGAACTTTATTTGGCATCTTGATTACCCTAAGCCTATAACAAACCCACGGTCCAATTAACAACTTAGGCAGCTAGATGTAGAGCATCATAATGGAGCACCATCATGGCACACCAAGGTGGAGCACCAAGCTGGCGCACCAATGTGGAGCACTAAGCTGGCGCACAAATGTGGAGCACCAAGCTGACACACCAATGTGGAGCACCAAGCTGGCGCACAACCACTTTTCAGGGTGCTGGCTGTTAAATATCCATCTTCTGTGCTTGTAACCTCCCCTGCGAATGTTCCTCTACGAATCTACGTAGGACTGTTGATTTTCGAGGCTTTTGGCATCCCAAGGCTTTACATCTTTATTCTCTTTAAAAGGCCATCCATAAGCAACATTTTAGCTCTCTTAGCAATTCACCCACTCTTAGCAAGCAGCACTCCTGCCTTCAGAGCACTCCCTTGCATCCCTGAGCACCCCTAGCTGTGTCTAAAGCACCAAGGAGAGGATCCCTCCAGCCACCCAAGGAGTACATCAGAGGTATATCCCTTTTCACTTCCATGTAGTCTTTGCATGACACTTTGCATGGAGCACACACTGCAAACTTAGTTAGTATAGTGTTTTTATGTTGATGATACTTGCACTCTTTGCTATGTTGATATTTGCTTGCACTTTTTGCTATATGGATGTCCACTTGCACTTTCTTGCTTAGGTTGAAGTTTATGATGCTTTCTTCATGAAGTTCGGTTCAATGTTTGGCTGTTATAATGATATGCCCAGGAAGACACCCAGAGAAAACCAAAGGCAAATCTAAACAGAAAACATGCTAAATGCCATGCCAAAGGCGACTGCGTGCGACAAAACACAGGTAGGTGTGCCTGTGTGGTGCGCCAGACTGGTGCTCCAGTCTGGTGTGCCACCTATGTGCTCTACTGATCCCAGGAAAGTGTGCTAGAGAAAATCATGGATCCGATAGTAAACCAGAATGCCATGCAATATAAAAATCTTGTAAACTTGCAGACTCATCAGAAAAAAAAAAACAACATGAGTATCTATCGAAATCTAAGCGTGAAAACATAATATGGGTCTTGTGCTCAAGGGTTGTATGCTTCACACAAGACCACACCATCCATATGCTAAGTAAAAACGACAAGATCCAGCCATGCTATCCAGATCTGGATCATGGACTGTTGCATGAGAACCTCCCAAATAGGAGTTCATGGGGCAATCAGTTCACTAGATTTTAGCAACAGGCTGAACATGCGAGATGCAAAAAGTCTTAAAAACAGTGCTATCCAAGACTGAGATCATGCATGCAAAGTCATGACATATCAGAGAATATACATCATAAAAATCAAAGGCAAAAAAATCCAGAAAAGCATGTAGATCATGATGTAAAGATGATGATTTGCTCTCTGACCAGACTGGTGCACTAGGATGGTGCACTAGAATGATGCTCTGGTGAGGTGCGCCACCTTGGTGCTCCAGTGTGGTGCACTCCAGAAAATCTGAATCAGACAGCAGTTTGATTTCAGATTCTAGTCCAGCTGCTCGAGATGAAATGTGATTAATCTTAACCAGATCGATTATTTAAATGGTAGAGAACTGAACAATGATAAGAAGCAAACATAAAAGTCTTTTTATCAATTCTTAATCATGCAAGTTCATGGGTTAATGGGCTGAAGCTACTGCTTAGTAGGCTCTAAGGAGTATGCAATGAATTAATGAACCTAACAATCATGTAAAGATGATAAATATGTAAAGAGTATATTTGCAGTTCATTTCACAGCAAGCATTTGCATGAATCAAGATTCAGTATGTAAAAAAAACAGAGATTACATGATGCAGAATTTAACATGGCACAGAAGCATTGTGGATATACATGTAGGAGCAATCATCTTATCATAAAAACAACACGAAAATAGATTACTAACAGATCGTATATCTAGATCTTCGCATGCTTTATTTAGTGCA
>JAMKQA010062737.1:0-13735 GCA_024699735.1 Posidonia australis
AATAAAACCCTTAACCCACAAAAACCAAAATCCAAAAATGGAGGGATTAGAAGTAAAGAAAATTTGATGTTGCTGGCTCAGCTACTGTTGCGTGGAGACTGGAGTCTGGAGAGCAGAAGACCGGGCAGAATCCAAAGCCAAAGCAAAATCTTCACTTGAAAATCTTCTTTTGAGAATTAAGAGAATTTTATAGAGGAGAGTTGAGAGAGTTGTGGAAAAAAATGAAATGTATGAGGGAGTATTTATAGGTTAAAATTTGAGATTTAAAAAAAAAATAAATTCAAAGTGGCCGTTTGTTTGTTTGTTTTTTTCATTTAACTGTACTGTCCACGGACCTAACCCGTTTGTTTTGTTTTGTTTTTTTTTTAACGGTATTGTTCACGGATCCGGTCCGTTTGTTTTGTTTTGTTTTTTTCTTTTAACGGTACTGTTCATGGGCCCGGTCCGTTTGTTTTGTTTTTTTTTCTTTTAACGGTACTGTTCACGGGCTTGGTCTGTTTGTTTTGTTTTTTTTTCTTTTAACGGTACTGTTCACGGGCCTGGTCCGTTTGTTTTGTTTTTTCTTTTAACGGTACTGTTCACGAGCCCGGCCCGTTAATTTTAAAAAAAAATTTTTCACTGTGCGCGTGCCAGCCCGGCCTGAGGTTTTTCGTGGGCCAAACTGGGCCTACTCCGCGGGCCTTGGCAGGCCTGCCCGTTTGGCCCAGCACGGCCCACGACCCGCGACGGGCCTGGCCTGGCCGGGCCCACGTCAGATTTTTCCGGGCCCAAGCTGGACCGAGCGGGTCTGGGCCGGCCCAACCCGATTTCCATGTCTACATCTTATCTTATGATTTTTAATTCCTTAACAAATATTTCAATCGTATAGATTTCATTACCATAGCATAAAATATATGTTATTGAATTTTCATTGCAATTAGATCTTTGTAACCCTTTCATCTTAAAGTCACCATGTTTTTGAAATTTTAATAAATTTCAGCCATGGAAATTAAGTACATTATTCAATAGTAAACTTAAATTTAAGAGTTATAAAATTAAAGTATTTAGAATATGAAGTAGATTAACTTGTTATATATTTTGACCTTTGAAATATAAAAAAAAATTGCAAAAATTGAGAAGTATACAACCATCTTGGTTGTGTATGCATATATAATCCTACTTTTGCCGTATAATTAATCAAGATGCTTACTACAAGTGTATCTTTAACTTTTGTGGAAGTAATACATATGCACATTGTTTGATTTAGTCACCAATTTGGCTTTCTTTATCTAAGAGATTAATTCAAGCTCGTTGTATGAACCATAGCAATTAAGAGAACATCTAGGATCTAACTACCTGATTGGAAAGACAAAACCAATAACGATACTAATTCACTACAACACAAACAAACACATATCACTTGTCCAACTATGCAACAACTCCAACCACTACCGCTTTCTAATTACAATTTTCATTCTCTATCAATTATCAACACTGAAATTAAATCCAAACACATAATTTAAAGCATAATTTAAAAAAAAAAAAAAAATAACACACTTACCTAAAATCCATGATATGTGGCAGAATGACCCTCTCTATGTGCACTAGTAAGTCAAATTCTACTCCTAACCTGTACCTGCAAAAAATATAAAGCAAAGCACATATGAATGACTACTCAAAAAGATCACTCAGCACACACCCACCCTAAACACACATCAGAACCAATTTAACAGAACGACGCCAAGGAGCTAGACGTAACCATGCCGGAGGCAGCAAAACTCAGGCATCTCACTTGAATACCACAACATCACAATAAGGCAATTCATTATTGCCCAACCAACAAAAAATCCTTTAAAACATATCTTTTAAAGTCATTTTTCTCTCTTTCTTTCGAACCAAATCATATGAATGTTTTTTCAAACTCTTATGCACACTTGAAATAGCTACTCTTTACCAAGTCAAGTCCAAAACAACAAAAAACTACCAAAACCATACAATTGAACCCTACGCACTCTTTATGTAAATTAGACAACCAACAGTATCTAAATGCTCTATATCACAAATAGTACACCCATAATAACCCAAAAATACACAATCACAAAGCCACAACTTAGAAAACATGGTCTTCTCTAGACCTAACCTTGATTTTCCTGAATCAAGACTCAACAAACCCACAGCTATAAGAAATACTAGCCACAAACAATCACTAAAGCGCCACTGCATTGCCACAAACAAGCCACAACCTGTCCATCCTGATGCCCCTACCTTCTCAGTAAGGCCCTCAACAATGTGTCGTGTTGCCTTACACTAAGTAACCAACATTGGTCCACAAGCAACTGCCGAAGTGCCACTACACTACCATGGACATACCACTTTGTGGAAGAGTATGTCCTCCCAACATCCCACCTCTCTACAGGACCCTCATAAGGCTAACCCTCCTCGGAAAAGCCGCTCACCCTTCTCAAGTAAGTTATCCTCTCTCATGACAACACTATAGGGTCCGCCTTCTCAGGGTCCTTACTAAATCTCATCCTCATTCTCTTCGTCACATAGACGTTAACGTTAGTCTCTCAGTCCTAGTCTTAGTCTTAGTTCTCCGAACAACCAGAGGGTCTTCACCCTTGGGCTCAACCAACACACATAAGTCCTGGTACCTATATCAACCAAGGTATTATATCCAACCACACAGAGGTTTCCTACCCCTAGGTTCGCTGCTACGATACCACCAGGTACGAACGACACCTTGAGTATTCGGCACCTAGAGCAACCAAAGTATCATGCTCAGCTACATAGAGCTATCATACTCCCTAAGTCTATTGCCACGATACTCTTAGGTCTGGATTGCATCTCAACCTGCGGACCTTAGTCTTGGCTTCATGAACGACAATCCAAGAGTATCATATCTTCAGGATCCGATGAGCATTTACCTGCAACTTCTTGGTCTCAAGACCTCATCCTAAGCGACATGCCCAACCATTTAGGAAGTATACCCTGGTCTCGACAACACGACCCTCCTGCCTTTTGATCAACTACAAATAAAAAATACTACAAAACACTTTGCAAAACCCATGCATTTCTTTTCTAAATCTATTTTGGAAAATCATTTTGAAATCATTTTGCAAAATCATATCGAAACACCACAAAATGTCATGCTAAACAATCTACAAAAAGCCACAACAAAAAGTCACCAAATACTAAATCTCTTTCTAAATCCTTTGGAAAACCAGTTTCCAAAAACATTCTACAATTTCCTCAAAATCATTTTGAAAATCCTTTTGAAAACACATTCCAAAACCAATTCTAAACACAACCTAGACAACTCTTCTATCAGGACAAACTACATGACTAAACTGCATTTAAGACCACGCCCAAAATGAAAGTTGAAAAGAAAGCACACCTTCTGGGCATAAAACTCACTCAGAAGTAATCACATACAAGCCAAAACAAATGTCTTGAAGTCCTATACAACAAACAAGACCAAATACCATCTCAAAATACATCTAGAACTATATCTAATGCCAAAGTGTACGACGCATACTAGCCTGTGTCTTTCACAAAACACAAATAGATCAGTATCAAACAACCAAACAATGCCACTTAATATATAATTCAGTGCACCACATCAATACCAATACAATATCTAATCCTAAGGTCAAACATGAATCCTATTGTTCATCTAAGCCATTTAAGGGAAACCTTAGTACTTCTAAATCCTTAAGTCTTTTATTTCATCTACAACATAAGAGAAATCTTACTAAATTATTTAGGCATTCCTCAAGATCATTTCAAATTATCTTACTAAACATCTTTATATCATCATAAAGTCATCTACAAGATCAATGTACCATTAATCTTATTAAAGCTACTCGAAACAAACTAGAAAAACCACATCTAGAAAATAAGTCTGAGTCTGGCCCAAAAACACGCCTGACTAGTGCACAAGCAATTCGCACCAAGTAGGTGTGCCTGTTGTTCGCGCTGGTGAGGCATACCTCTAGTTAAAAGCCAAAGCACAGAACACCTATATGAACCCAAAAATCCAGCAGTAACTGGAACTTACAACTGGTCTCCACACACACATCCAAAAATCACGTATAACATATCAAACTGAAGATCTCGAGATGATTTACCATTTGAGATAAAAATCACAACAATTCGATGCATGTAGCTCAAGTTATTACAAATCAAAGCTTATATATACATAAAAACATTGCTCACCTAAGAATGTCGATCATTGTAAAAATCACCATAAAATCCACCAAAAATCTTCTAAAAATATACTAAGGCATCCACATAGCATGGTTTAAACAAGCATTCTCACACTATCAATCTAGGCATAAAAAGAGAGGATCTATGGGTGTGTACCTTAAAACGACACATAAGAACCCATCGACAGCCGTTGGCGACCTTTATGTACTGTGACTCCCTCTCGCTCCCAACCGAGCACGCAACTCCTCGAGTTACACTGCCACCAAACGACGATCGGAGCTCACCTTTACCTCACGGACATAGTCAGATGGCCAGAGATTAGCAACCTCCATCTCTCTCATTACTCTCTTTGTCTCTCTCTCTCTCTCTCTCTCTCTCTTTATTTCTCCCTTATTGAAGGAGGAGATGAAGAAAAAGAAGAAGAAGAAGAAGAAGCAAAGGAAAAAAGGGGAAGAATGAGAGGAAGAAGCTCTGGAAGTTCTTCCCCCTCTCTCTCTCCCTCTTTCTCTATGCTTGGGAGGAGGAGGTGGGTGAGTAGTGCCGAGCACACTTCGCCCTTAAATAACTGCAAGTTGAGGAGAAACTCATGCACATATCTGCAGGTCACGAGTGTGTACGCACAACCACAGGCCCAATGCTCAATAACTCTGCATACCAACTCAAAGACCACAAGGCGATCAACCCTCAAACCATTGCCACGAGCATGCAAAGCCATGAGTACAAAACCACATCTACGCAACCACTCACCAATCAAGTGACTTGTGCAAGTAAAGATCAACTTTCAAACCTCACCAACAATCCACCACAATCCAAAATAAATCCTCATTCATCCATCAAGACCTCCACAAGGATACACACATCATCTCATCCCCAAAACATCAAAACACCTCATCCAAAACCATGCTACCACCCTAAATCCAAAAGCAAACCACTAAATTTTTGGAATAAGGCATTTCGCACTACAAATATGCACAAGGATTACACTTCAGAAACATGTGCCACCATTTTACGTTAGAAACACCTGCTATTAACATCCTTCTCCAATTAATATTCAATAAACTGGACAATTAGGAAGGCAAATGAATTTGTAGGTGTTACAAACTATCTATAACGTCCCACATTTTTCATAATAATTTAAAACAAATTAAATTACTGGAAAATTAAAGCTAAACAGAAAATATCTAACTACCAGGAATCTATGTGTGCGGCTAGGAGACTCTAGACTATATGTACTACATTAAACCTCTGCATGCTTACACCTACAAACCAAAAATACGAAGAAAATGCATGAGTAACAGAAGTCAAAATTGAAATACGAAGATATACCATTTCGGTAGACCAATTTGGGTCGATTGACCGAATCGGGTCAACGGTCAACACTCAAGCCAAAATTGGCATATCGAAAATGGTTCGGTCGATCGAAATCTCTTAATTCGGGTGACTGTCTAAAATTGGACAGAAAAACGGCATACCGAAATGATTCGGTATGTCGAATTCTACGAAAAACAGAAAAAGGCTCAAACCTTACTATTTGAAATCGTCCATAGTGGGAGCTCCAATCGAACTCCCGAAACAACCACCAAAAATCTTGCTTAAAACTGAAGATGTACACCCTCGAGTCTACTCCAAAACCCAACAAACAAAACCAAAATCCATTCACCATGCATCAAGATATAAAATCGCAAAGACATAAGGGTCAAAACGACCCAAAACACAACCACCGACATAAATGCCCATAAATCCACCATAAATTCTCATAAAATCACAATAAATTCTAGGAATGTAAATTTACCTAGATTCCATGCAATTCTATCAATTTCTACCAATTTCATGCTCTCTATTACAGGGCTTGGAGATGCGTACTTGTAATGCACGTTCTGACGATCCTCCAGCAAACTCTGGTGATCATGACGTCCATGAGAGTTCCTCAACCTCAAGGACACAACTTCGAAACTCCAAGCACCACTGCACGTAGTTGCACACCATCGCTAGCCCATGAGCGTGCAGAAAAGAGGAGGGGAGAAGCAAGAGAGGAGGGACAAGGGAGGGAGAGTGGAAGAGAGAGTGAATCGGGAAGGAGGAGGAGGTGAGTGGAGGGAGAGAAAAGGAAGGAAAGTGGCGTGCTCGGGATCGGAAGCGGAGGAGAAAAAGGATGAGAGGAAGGCTGAGCTGGTCGGCCGCGCACATGGGATTATAAAGCCATGCAAGGTGGTAGCTAAGCATGTGCACAATCGTGCATCCTGCCTACCACAAGCCACACGAGCTCACCAACTCACACCACCAACATGCTCCCACCAATCGACCCATGAACACGGGCCCCACATGGACCCACACCTGGGTCCCACATGCATAGTGCCAAACCACGCAAAGGGACATGCAACAGAAGCTAGCCCATGAGGCCCAAGCCCAAAAATACAAAACCATGCAACAGACCTCGGAGCAGTAACACCCGTCCAGGAATAAATTCATTAAAATGTAAATAATTACAAAAATGAATTTATGAGTGTTACACTATCAAACAAAAAAAAATATAAAAAAAAATCTAATACAAATAGAAAATTTAAATATACATTCGACCATGGTATATCTTGGTACACTTGATGATTTCATCAAGTTTTACTTTACAATTATACCCCTCTTCTCCATCCTCATTATATTAAATCTAACTACTCACTTCAGCCTCTTTATTCCTTCTTCTCCAAACAACCTCATTGTTGACGTATCCTCCTTGACCATTATTGTTCTCCTTCTCCATCGTCATTGTTGTCGTCATTCATTGTCATCATTATCATCTGTTATTATTGTCATCATCATTGTTGTCGTCGTCCTCCTCCTCTTCCTCCATTGTAGTTCTCCTCTTCCTCCATGTTCGTTGTTGTCTTCTTCCTCCATCATTCTTATCATCATCATCCTCTTTTCCTCTATCATTGCCATCGCCATCATCCTCTTTCTCCTCCTCCATCACAAATCATCATTGTCCTTCTCTTCCTCCATCATCATCTTCCCCCTCTATCATCATTGTCATCCTCTTCATCCATCTTCAATGTTGTCTTCCTCCTCTATCATTCTCATTGTCATCATCCTCTTCCACTAGTGTTGCCATCACTGTTGTCCTCCTCCTCCATCACTAATCGTCACTATCGTCTTCTTCCTCCATCATCGTCGTCCTTCTCTATCATCATCATTGTCATTCTCTTTTTCCTCCATTGTTGTCCTCCTCTACCACCTCCACTTCCTCCTTGATCGCCATCGTCACCCGCCTCCTCTACTGTTGTTATTGATTCTTTCTACCATCTACATTATCATCATCATCGTCATCTTGTCCCTCCTTGTTGCTACCAGGTTGGTCATTGACTTTGCTATTGTGAGAAGCCCATCATCATTTATGTTGGGGGATTAGTTGTCGTTGTTTTAGAAGGATAAAATAATACATTCAAGTTATATTAATTTCAAATAGGAAAAGAAATTAAATGTTTTATTTTAAGAACATGTATCAATCTTGTAACATCTGTGCTTGATTTTCCATTTAATGTAAAACCATGGAATTTGTTGTACTATTTGAACATAGTTTATTAATGGATAATCAAGGTTGTATTTGTTGGTTGTGGTCTCTCCCAGTGTAATTGTGTTCCTGGTTTTCCCCTGGTGGTGTGACTTCTTTGGCTTTGTGGGTCGGTATGTGCACCTTGGGACCCATGCTTGAGGGTGAAACCTACTTGAGAATTGAGCTTGATCAAGGAGTCCAACCACGTGTGAGACTTGAGCCCCTTTTCTTCTCCACTCCCGTGACCCTGACTTTCCATGCTCGTGAGCCCTAGTGGGACGGCTGCTTGTCCCGTCTCTTCCTCGACAGGGAGGCTGACAGAGGGGCCGGTAGGATTCTGGGGAAGTGGTAGGCGAGGAGGTGGCGATAAAAGGGAGGCATGGAGGTGGAGGTGCGTTGTTGTTGATGAAGCTGGGAAGAGAGTGGGGAGGTCGGAAACAAGCCACGAGGTGGGAAGATAATCGTGCATCGGAGGAGATCGTGCGAGCGAGGGAGGCCGGTGTTGAGTATCGCCGGAGCACGTGGGACTTGTCGAAGCCAAGTACGTGTTTCCCCCACCTTCTCCCTTTCCTCGGTTGAGGCATGTTAAGGTCAAGTGATAAATCATGGTTAATGAGGTAGAAATCATGCAAAAATAGGAAAATGTTGGGAATGAGATGTATAACGTGTTTATGTTGAGATCATGTTGATTCATGGTTGTTTCGTAGGGTTTTGCTAGTGATTTTGGATGCATGCTAAAGTAATCTCGTATGATCTTCATGTTTATGAATTTCTATAGAACTGCATGCTTAATGGTTTTGTGTTTGGATTGAGAGGTTTTGAAACAGACTTGGAGGTCTACACCCCATGTTTTACTTGAGATTTATGTGGTAGGTTAGATGGTTCCGCCCCTCACTCCCACTTTGGGGAGAAGAAACGACATCAGCTGGGGAGGTTTTCTGCAATCGCAGAAAACGGTATGCCGAACTAAGTTCGGTGTACCGAAATTCCTCCAGGTGGGTTCCCTAGGCCACTGATTTGGACGACTGGGGGTAATTCGATCGACCGAATTAGGGAATTTCAGACGACCAGATGATTTCCGTCAACCGTTCTAGTGGGAAACTGATAAAACTGACAGAGATTCGGAGTATCAAAATATTTCGGCCGACTGAATCAGGGAATTTAAGACGACTAGATGATTTCCGTCGATCGTTCTAGCGGGAAACTGATAAAACTGACAGAGATTTGGAGTATCAAAATATTTCGGCCGACCGAATCAGGGATTTTCGATTGACCGCGACCCTATTTGATATGCCGAATCAGGACCCAGCACCATATTGAGAAATGCATTGAAAAATGTTAATAAATTGCGATAAATGCATGATAAATGTATGAGATGCATAGAAATGATTCATGAGATGTTACATGCAAACATGTTGTTTTAATTATGCTTTCCATGAATTGTGAAACATGAAATATGTGGAATACATGTGGACCCATGCGAGGGGTGAATGCATGGTACAATGAACCATGAATGGATGCTAATGTAAATGATTGGTTTGAGAACCATAGATGAGAAATGTGACACTTAATGTGTGAGATCTATAAAGAATTTTGTGAATGAAAACTGGTTTTGCCAAATGATTTGAAATGAGAAACTGCATGTGGTTTAAAAGAAATTTTCGAGATTTGTAGGAACCACAATTAGACCGAGGCTTGCCAACAGGGGTAGTGAGACCTCTAGAAATGTCAGGGACATGTCCTTGGTTGTGGTTACCGAGTTGCGGTCTAGGGTAGGAGCCTCGAGATTGTGGTGGTATTGTAGGACTCAGGGTACGGTAGACTCGGACTACTCTCAGTGTCGATGTTGGTTGGGTCTAGGGTTAAAGTCCCTAGGTGCTCGGGCACCAGGACGTTGTGAGGACGCACTCAGTGCTCGTACCAGTGAGGGTACGTTTTGAGGCTGCGGTCGGGGCAGTTGAACTCCAACGGGGGGTGGTTCACCGCAACACTGCAGTGTAGTCGGGGGTGGAGCCTCGACAACTGCTTGTGGCAAGGTTGATTGCCTATGGCCAAGGTGTTGTGACCAGTTTTGAGACATGGATTGAGATTTGTGTTGAACTAGTTCCTAGCCCTGATTTGTTGTGATTTGTATTAATGGATAGAATGGTGCTTTGGGTTGGCAAACTAGATGAAAATGGTTTTTTCTTGATTTGTGCATAATGATTTATTAATGAGCATGAGATTTTGAAAAGGAAAAGAAAAGAAAGTTTTGAAATAGCATCCTTTACTGATTTTTACCGAACCACATGTGTTGGCTTTTCGACGGCTGTGGCTTCTTGAGGTTTTCTGGCAATGCAAAGTTTTCCGTCGATTTTGTTGTTATTCTTGGGGAGCGTACTGGGTAACATTCCTATCACTCACACGTGGTTTTTCTTTTGCATTGTCCCAGGTGCTCAAGAGTAGGTGCAGTATTGTTTGGTGCATCGCATTCGAGCCACTTTCATTGCACACAGGTCTGGGTATTTAGCTTTTTTTATTTAATTCTATTAATTTAGACTCAATTAGTTGCATTTGGGTAGTTCCTGTACTGTCGTGTAGCGTGGGGGCGTTACAAATCTATATTTTACAAAGATGCTATGATCCATTCCTTAATACACGACTATCTGATCTCTACCTTGGATGGTTGAGATCTATTAATATCCATGTTTTCATACACCTGTTATATTGTAACATCTCTAATAAAAATACATTTAACAATTTAAATTTCAACATAATTTTTCAATTCCTCATCACTTAAGATTGAGGAACACAATCTCATATAACAATATAAAAATCAGATTAAACATTATGTGACTATACAACAATTGGATATAGTCATATAACGGAATCCTCCAAGCAAAATTGATTTTCAGAAACAAAGTGGAGTAAACCTATAAGTTTTGTTAGAACTTTACTAATGTGCAATAATCTATAGAAAACCTTTCATATTGTAGTCTATTGTTTCTGTAGTATTGATATATATATATATATCAACTCTTAATATAATTATGTACCTAATACGATAGGCATCATGTCATCTCTAACGTGACTATCAAATGGACTTAGATGGTGAATAAAGATGTAGCTTCCTTATCAAAATGGATGTGATGTGTAGGAATTTTGTTCCTTGTTGTTATTGAAGAACTCTCCAAGATAATTCAGAAGTTGTAGGAGGCAATCATCCAATGAAGCACATGGATGAATATACTATGCAAAAGATGGTGGAATATTTAACTCTATGTTTACCTCGATCCATTGTGAAAATTTTAAATTTAACTTTGTGAGCTTGAGACCCAAAAACTCGTCAAGACCATAGGCATAAGCACGATGTGGTACTTTGATGGTATACTTTGCACTTCACATTTTAGAATTGGTTGAAATCTAATGCTTGGATGGCGTCAATGTGGCCATTTCGCGCTAATTACTCTGATTTGAGTTTGAATTGAATTAGGAGTGCTATTTGTCATAATTTCTTTTCCTAGAACATTCTAATGTGACAATTCATCTTACATCCTAAATAAAATAGACATAATTATGTTATGTTATCTTATCTTATCTTATCTATACTATATTACTATTTGTGAGTTTTCCTATGAGTTTTCTTGTGTAAAGAGCCATGCCACGTGACACCACTAATCAATTTCTAATTACATATATATCAATATCAATCAACCATTCAATGCAATCAACCATCAATGCAATATAATAACATATTATCTCCATAAATGCAATTATTGAAATACATGTGGCACCACTAATCAAGGAATTGTGATAATTTGTGATACTATTTGTGAGTTTTCCTGTGCAAAGAGTTATGCCACGTGGCACCACTAATCAATTCCTAGTTACATATATATCAATATCAATCAACTATTCAATCTAATCAACCACCAATGCAGTATAATAACATATTATCTCCACAAATGCAATTAATGAAATACACATGGCACCACTAATCAAGGATTTATGATAATTTGTGAGAAATGAATAGTTGTAAATGAATAACAATAAATAATCAGTAATGTAAGGAATTATTATATTACTATTTGTGAAAATGCAATATAATAACATATTATCTCCACAAATGCAATTAATGAAATACACATGGCACCACTAATCAAGGAATTGTGATAATTTATGAGAAATGAATAGCAATAAATCATCTGTAACGGAAGGGATTATTATATTACTATTTGTAAAAATGTAGTATAATAACAAATTATCTCCACAAATGCACTTTATGAAATACACGTGACACCACTTATCAAAGAATTGTGATAATTTGTGAGAAATGAATAGTTGTAAATGAATAGCAATAAATCATCAGATTCTGTAACGTAAGGGAAAATGTAATGGCTGATTTTTGTGAAATGAATAATGGTAAATGAATGACAATTGTAACGCTCCGAACCCGGGCACGTTACCTAAATCATAGTATCATAAGCATAATTATACTAATTACAATAAAATTTAAATACTGTAACTAATGCTCATCTCCAGGAAACAATTGTTAGAAATATCTTTGTTTATTTTGATGATTACACCTGGGTATATTTTCATACAAATGTAATAACTGATAAAATTATTTGTTGTAACTCTATACTCAGAAAAAGGATTAAGTTATTAAGGACAAAAATCATATCTTCATAAGGTTTTTCATGTTATATCAAAAACGGCATACCGAAAAACATTTTGACATACCGTTTCAGACAGAAACGGCATACCGTAAGAGAAAAACGGCATACCGAGTCAGGAAAGAACGGTATATCCATCGACCTTCCGATTTCAAAGAAGAGGAAAAACAAATCAGCATACCGAAGAAAATCAACATACCGAATTAGAAGAAAACGGAACGTGCGTCGGAATTCCGAAAAGCTGAGGAATCAAAGAAGAAAGCAGAAACGGCATACTGATATAAAACGGCATACCGTTTCAGGAGAAATCGGTATACCGAAATAAAAACGGCATACCGAATTGCCCGTAAAGTGCAGACTGAAGGACAAAACGACACACCGGAGGACAAAACGACACACCGGAGGACAAAACGACATACCGAAGGACTAGCCGTTTGTGACCGTTATTGTAGTCGTTAGACACAATTTATGAAGGTCACTTGGCTATAAATAGGACTCATTTATGCTTCCATAAAGACACACCTTGACATACTTGTAATTCAATATTCCTTTAGTCATTTACTCTCCTCGCAAGCATACTGTAAAGCTACTGTTGTAATCAAGCCTTGTGAGAGAAAAATCTTAATTTGTAAAGCTTCAAGAAAGGGCTCTAGCTTCTCGGGGATAGAGAAGTGGGAAGAGCAAGAGAGAAGTTGGTGGAACTACCAACAAGTAAGTTCTCTATTATTTAAGAATAAGGGAAAAATTTCAAGAGGGTCATGAGGAGTGGACTAGGCAGGGTTGCCGAACTAATATAAATTGATTGTATTTTCAATTACTCTCATCTCCTTCTTGTGCTTTTAATTCTAGTTACATTAAGTGTGCATGATAAGTACAAATTCATAAATTATATTGCTTATCATTTCTGATTATTTTTAAAATTGGGTATAGTAATATTAAAAAGTAAAATTCTCTATTCACCTCCCTCTAGAGAAGCCTTTCGATCCTACAATTGATATCAGAGCGGGTTTCTAGGAATTAGATTAAAAATCTACTAGAATACATGGCTACTTCATCTTTTAACAATAATGTTATGGATGGACAAAGTATCAACCGACCACCCTTCTTTGATGGTATAAGTTACAGCTATTGGAAATGTAGAATGATAATATATTTAAAATCTATAAGTTTTGAATTGTGGGATGTTGTAATAAATGGGTTTAATTTACATTCTACATCTTTTAAGGATTGGAGTATTGAAGAAAAACACCTTGCTCAACTTGATGCTAAAGGTTTAAACATTTTATTTTGTACTGTTAGTAAAGAACAATTCAATAGAATTTCAAATTGTAATAACTCACATGAAGCT
>JAMKQA010062738.1:0-17837 GCA_024699735.1 Posidonia australis
AATCTTTGTAGCTTGTAAGATTCAAGGTTATTGAATATAATGGTTAAATCTCAAGTGGGGAACTTGAGGAGTGGACTAAGCCGGGGTTGGCTGAACCACTATAATTCTTGGTGTCTTTGTGATTGAATGCTTGTGTGTTAAAACCTTAAGATTTTTTAGATTGCATAATAAATCTCAAAGAGTTAATTAAAACCGGAAAATCTCTATTCACCCCCCCCCCTCTAGAGAAGCATTAGCATCCTACACATTCATCCTTTTGTGGTTTTCCTCGTCTTTCCCTTAAAAGACTAGGTGGCGACTCCCTTTTTTCTTTTCTTTTATCCTTGCGCCTTCGCCATCATTGGCATGGCTGTGGTCTCCTCTCCACCCCTCCCTCCGGGTCGCGGTCGGTCAGACGGACACGGTCACATTATTCAAAGCAAAATTAACTCTAGACTTAAAGGTTGGAAGGCTAAAACCCTCTCTCATGTTGGTATAACCACCTTGATTAATTCTACTCTCTCTTCAATGCAGATTTATTCTCTATTTACTATCATGTTTCCCAAAAAAATTCATAAATCTCTCAATGCCTCTTTTAGAGTTTTTTGGTGAGGCTTTGATGAGGGAAAATATCATTGCTATCTCACCACTTCGAAGAATTTTCTTTTTCCTATCTCTAGAGGAGGCCTTGGGATGAGTGATATGGAATTGGTTAACATAGCTATGCTTTTCAAGCTTGCTTGGAGATTCATTATTGATCCAGAAGCTCTCTGGGTTAGAGTTCTTTCTTCTAAATATCTCAGGTAAGATGGCTTTTGGTCTGTTAATGTTAAGAACTTAAACTCTGATCTCTAGAAATGCCTGCTTTCCATTAGACACATTATGTATCAATATAGTTGTTTGAGTAATGGCAAAGGAGATAAAATCAATATTTGGCGTGATGTTTGGATTCTTAACTTCCATTTTCCTATCACCCCCATTAGAATTTAAAATCCTATGCCTAACACAATTTCTGATCTTATAATCTCAAGTACTAGATCATGGAATATTACATTAATTAAGAAAATTTTTGATCCTGTGATTGTCGATCTTATTACTAATATTCATCTCTCTCAGGACTCAACTCAAGAGGATAAACTAATGTGGACTTAGATGAGGAATGGAACCTTTAGTTGCAAGTTTGCTTATCACACCTTAATGTAAGAAAGACAAAATAATTTAGGATCCTCATCACAAAACCATAAGCATCATTTACATAACAAAGGGAAGATACAACCTAGGATCCTTACTTTCTTATAAAGAATCTATAACAATGCAATCCCCAACAGGAAAAGCTTATTCAAAAAAAGATTCTAGAAAACCCTATTTGTGCTATTTGCAACAAACATAACGAGGATGATTATCACTTATTTTTTTCTTATGCTTCTGTAGTGGCAATTTGAGAAAAATTGGAGTGGTGCTCTAAAGAGTTACCTAGAAAAGATCGACTAATACAGACTTGGATGCAAGGGTGGCTTGAACCTCCTTACAAGACAGGAAAAGGGGATTACTCTCTTTCCACAAAGGCCGCCATCACTCTCCAGTACATATGGAAACGACGATGCACAGCAATCTTTGAAGGAAGAAACAGAGTGATTCTAGTATCATCAATCTCATCAATACAAACTACAAAAGTTACTATAGGGATAGGGAAAATAATCAAAGGCAACATGAAAAAGAAAGATCGAAATGGTGTAAGCCTCCTAGGAATTACCTGAAAGTCAACACGCATGCCTGTTTCACTGTCCAAAGACCTTCGTCTGCCGTGGTGGTGAGAAATCCTGATGGTGATCATGTCTTCTCCGTAGGCCACAAAATACAGGCAGAATTAGCTTTCGAGGCAGAGAATATCACGATAAAGGAGGCCACTGAAATCACCATAGACAGAGGATAAAGAAAGGTGACATTCAAAGGAGATTGCAAGAACTTGATTGAAACCCTAAATGGAGTACCAGAGAAGGCAAAGTGGAAAACTTGAGGTTGAATTTCGGACGGTAAGTATCAAGCGAAAGACAGAGATTTTGTTTTCCAATTGATAAATCGGAATGTTAATTTTGTAGCCCATAGTTTGGTTCATGAGCATTGATTAGCTTTGATATCTTAGGATCATCTGGTCCCATTGGTCCTCCTTGTATTTCTTCACTCATACAAATGGAAAAAGCTCTAAGTTTAATAAATTTTATCATACTTTCAAAAAAAGATCCAAGTTGATACATGTAGGTGACACAATGTTACTTAATACGCTTCCGACCTCGCCTCTAGTTTCCTAATTTGGGCTGAGCGGGGGCAGAGATTGTACTAATCAAGCGATTCAATATGTCTCTACAAATCCCAAAAAGCAAGTGATTCTTAGTTGACATGCTTGCATTTTTTCTGAATCTAATCATAAGCTTTGGAATAAAATGAACTTTAAATTTTCTTTCATTAAGATAAGCATTTAATGTTTGCAAAATCTCTCCAGCTCCCATTTCTTGGAAACCGCTACTACAGTTACTACCATCGGTGGGATGAACAGTTGCCAGCTCCTAAAATTTGGGAGCTGCATTTGTCAACCACCAACTTCCACAACTCTCCAACGAATCTTCTTTCCCTTCAACACTTGACGTGATATTCAGCCAATGCAGGGAAGTGATGACTTCAGCAGGTGAGTCTTGCATCTCCCGTAAACCTGCTCTTACACCTGCAGGAGTGGGAGCAATATCGGAGGGATATATCGAAAGAAGACGACCCTCTCCAGAGGTGTAGGGATAGATGCATGGTGATAGATGAAGAGATGGGTGTAGAGTGAAATGGAAGAAGTCTCTCTATGGATGGTAACAATCCAATATAGATGAGAGTTTGGGAATAAAATTAACTAGATGCATCACATCTTTCATACTTTATCATGGCTTAAAACATAAATAACTCTTGGTTGTTTCATGATTTATTGGTCTTAATTTTGATTGATATACAATTCAAAAAATCCTGTAGATGTTAAATCAGACACTCATAAATCATCACAAGGCTCACTATGGGCTGCAACTGAAGCAATTTGAAAGTGCATCTAACCACTAGCAACAACATAAACATACGATGCACTTAACCAAATGGCAAAGCATTAACTTATGAAAAAAAAACATTTTTTTAGAGAGAGCAAAATCGTGTTCAAGGTAAGTTATAGATGTTGAAACTTGAAACTTGAAACTGGATCCCACAATCTAATTGGTTTATTATGTTTCGTTAAGGATAGGGGGTTTATTATGTTTCTCCAAATAACATTATTGAATAATTTCAACTTGGGAGACATAGATACACAGGTTGAGTTCAAAGATTCCCCTCACTTCTGCTTCTTCGCATTGGATTACCAAGGCTTAGCAGTTTGCCGATGTTTGGCAAATGGCTATTCATCGGCAAATGGTTATGAGTAGCTTTAGTTGTTGCTGCAGGAGGTAGAGGTGCATGCTGTCCCCTGGACTGCTTCAGCAATGAGCTGGCTGGTTGACTGGACTTTCCCATGCTAGATACTGTTGATGACTTCAGTGCAACATTGTGATGGCCCCTTCGAGAGCGCTTCTGTTCTGATCTCATACTGCGATCTGATCTCGAACTGCGATCAAATTGATGTGAACTGAATGTTCTGGCTGAACGATCTGAAACATCTTTTGAGCTGCTCCTGATTATATGTTTGTTGAAGTGTATGAGATTTGGCAAGAAGCTCAAAAGATATCTTTTTATTTGTTCATCCCCAACATTTCGCTGAGCAGGGTTTCCTTCTATGTTTATAGACTGCAAAGAAGCATAATTAGCAGCAAGTTGTCCAAGACATTTTGCAGTAGATATTTTGTTTAAGCGCAAGTCTAAAGCATGCAGCTTGAGAAGTCGATGGAGACCATCTACTTCACTGATCTTATTGCCAGCCAGATATAGCTCTCTCAGAGAAGAGCAACAGGCTAATCCTGGAAAATAGATGATCAAGAAAACAGTCAGTAATTTTAAAAAAAAACAATGACATTGCAAACAGTAAAAAGAGAAAACCAGCATAACAACCAGAATAGAGTATATCATCAAAATTCAAAATACCTACAAAAAGACAATCAGTATTATGATTCACGTTTAGTTTCAACTCATGCGCTTCATGGACCACTATTATACACATGGAGAAACTTAACAATTATGACCCAACAGGAACAGATCTGATGGCCATAGCAACACTTAGTTTAGTAGTTCGTAAGAAATTTGTTGGAGAAGGATATATGCCTTCTCATAAGTAGGCCACAATAGTGGATGCTTTGAAAACAGAGATAATTCAAGGAATTTTGAGAGTCCAGTCGACTTCCACAAGTTTGAATTCTAAAAATTAGCCATGAAGAAAGGTGTTAGTTATAATTTAACTACTGCAGCTTTGTGCACCTAAAGTGGGATATACTATTTTCTTCAGTACATCAAGATGAGTAGATGACATGAAGAGAAATTACAACTCCGTTTCAAGTACCTAATTCAGCTTGTAGTCGTCATATTTAATTGACCGACCACAGATAGGACTTGAAAATGCCACTTTTCTGTGCTATATACAAAGTACATAACTAATTTAACATACCATGGCCAATCCTCATTATCCTGTTGTAGCTCAGGTCCAATACACGAAGACGTGTCAGTTCACGAAGACCTTCAATGCTTGAGACATGATTCTTTGACAGATTTAGCATATGAAGGCCCCTTGGAAGAGCTCCAGTAGTAATCCTAACTGAAAGGATAATTCACAAAGGTATTAGAGAAAATACAGCAGAAGAAACCTCAATTCCCAATTGTAATGTGATGTGCTGAGTAATTTGCACCATACTACAAGTAAATGAGTGCAGAGGTTAATACCCAATAGGCTAATAATTAAACATAAAAATTTATAATTTCAAATATGGGAACAGACTTCATAAAATGATAAATACCTATAGAGTTGCCAGCCAAATTCAGCAGACGTAGACTGGAGAAAGCGCCAAGATGTGGGATCACAACCAAGCCAAGGTTAGACATCTGCGCCGAAGTGGATATGGCAGTCATTGAAGAGATGTAATTGTAAGCAGCTTCCATGCCAGGGCTGCCTCTAGCTTCAGGCTTTCTGGTAGCAACACTACTGTTTACAAAGTGTTCCTTCATCTTATGTATAGGGCTGAAGCATTCAGAATTCTCTGGTACCATGAGACTGTCCTGAAAATCGATTTGTGACAGCCAATCCTCGATTCGATTTCTATTGAATTCATTACTTGGAAGAAAAGAAATCCCTTCTAGGTGCTTGTTCCCAGTCTCTGTGCCTTGCATTTCAGGTTCTTTCCAACCATCATTTGAAATATTTAAATTCCGGGAATCAAGTGTATCATCAAACCGAGAATTGCAAGCGTGTGTTCCATCATGCATAATAGCCACATCTCCATTTAACAAATGTACTTGGCTAGGTGTTTTACTTTCAACTAAATTGGATGATGATGGCATCTCATGAGAACATGATGGATTCCTTGATTGATGAGAGGATGTTCTATGGTAAAATTCCTCGTGATGGTCCAAATTTTGAGTGCTCATACGGATCATAGATAAGTTTTGAAGAGATCTGGAACGGCGCATTAGTTCATGAGCAGATGGTTCACCATCATTAACTGGAAACAATGGAAAGCCAGGAGAAGAATGTGATCTCGAAATGGTAGGGGCAACATTCCACGAGAAATGTCCCAAATCAACCAGCTCGGTAGATGAATGGTCCTGAATATCTTCATGCTGCAATTTATTTAACTGCTTCACATTTCTGATAGGAAAAATGGATTCATGCTGTGTAGGATTAATATCAGCTTCAGAGGAGCGAGCTGATGCATTCTCCTGATTCTGACTCAGGAAACTTATTCTATAGTCACCCTGATTATGCACTTCTGTTGGAACATAGGTGGTGAAAGATTCAAAAATCATAGGTAGGGACTCATTGGAGTTATCAAACGATAATCTTCGGCCCAAGTCAT
This sequence comes from Posidonia australis, assembly GCA_024699735.1. Taxonomy (NCBI): domain Eukaryota; kingdom Viridiplantae; phylum Streptophyta; class Magnoliopsida; order Alismatales; family Posidoniaceae; genus Posidonia; species Posidonia australis. The sequence continues at coordinate 5,997 of JAMKQA010062738.1, forward strand.
CCTCTAAAGCAGATGAAAGCCCCCTGTCTAAACCACTTCCCATGCTCTGACTTTTCTTAATGCTTGTCCTCTGATGACTCTCTTTATCATCCTCCGTGCATGGTTTTTCATTTAAATCCTCTGATTTCCAGCAACAATCAAATGGTGATGCACTTGTAGTTTGCTCTTGGTTAGAATTTAATCTTCGGCCCGAGTCATCCTCTATAACAGATGAAAGCCCCCTGTCTAAGCCACTTCCCATGCTCTGACTTTTCTTAAGGCTTGTCCTCTGATGACTGTCTTTATCATCCTCATTACAAGATTTTCCATTTAAGTCCTCTGATTTCCAACAACAATCAAAAGAAGATGCGCTTGCAGTTTGCTCTTGGTTAGAATTTAATCTTTGGCCCAAGTCATCCTCTATAACAGATGAAAGCCCCCTGTCCAAACCACTTCCCATGCTCTGACTTTTCTTAAGGCTTGTTCTCTGATGACTGTCTTTATCATCCTCAGTACAAGATTTTCCATTTAAGTCCTCTGATTTCCAGCAACAATCAAAAGAAGATGCACTTGCAGTTTGCCCTTGGTTAGAATTTAATAGATTAATGTCCACCATCTTGAAATTAGAACTTGCTGAACTAGGGGATACATGAGAGGATCGTAGCAATTCCTTGGGCATTAGTCCATAATGCAGCTCCTTGGCATGTTGTTCAACAGGTTTCTACAAAGATACAAGTCAAATGCAATATTCAGAAAGGCTATGATGATCAGATAGATATCCTTAAAAATAAACTATCTCGAAAGATGTTACACTTGCCTTCATCCGATGGTGATGGTGGTGGGTTGGGAAGCATGAAAACTTGACCATTTGGATAATTGCTGACAGTCAGAAGTTAACTTCTTCACTTCTATGCACAAACCTGATGACTGATTGCCAACATCATTAGTACAGAAATATGAAGTGACTTAGATTACAATAAGACGGATTTACAGAAGAATCGATCGATCAAACTGGTCAATGGAACATGCTGAATCATAGTTATAACCGATCTTAGCCATAATCAATAGAGAGACCCTCCAATACGCGGCATAGTCTCCAAACAGCTGATGATTTTGATCCCAATGATGAATGAAATAAATTCACCAAACAATAATAATAACCCCACACCCACGCAGAGGTGCGAGAAGAATACGAGTCTTTTGCAGCTGCCAGACTGAATGAAAAGCTTTATAAACCGAAACAATCCAACTCGCACAACAGATGTTGGATGTGAATCTGCCAAAAGTGAAAAGACCAATCAAAGATAGGCGACGAAAGAAATAGCAATGACACAAGAAAACTTCTTTAACGCGAATGGTGAAAGGCAGTAACCAGTAATACGTAATATAAAGCATAGTAATAAATAATGGGGAAAATGGCCCCGTGGTTCTTGCCATCGATAAATCCAAACTCAATCATAAATTCGCAACGGCAGAGCAAAAAAACCGATACCCACGTCAACTTCGCATTCAAGAACCACAAGAAACGCATTATTGCAACACAAAATGAAGGGATGGATCCACCTCACGCCAAGAACAGCAGAAAACAGCCACAACCCAATAACCAGAACTGGAAGAGGAGGAGGAGAAAGAAGGGCTTCTATGGTTCTCACCTTCGTGTCGCCAGGATTGGAAGCGAGAGAACGATCGATCCCTTCGGTATTTTGTTTAGGAAGAAAGCTATGACTTTGTGGCGTGTAGTCGCCTTATATTTATAGTGGGAAAACCAGAGGTGAGAGAGAAGAGAAGAGAGGGGTGAGGGGTTGCAATTTGTAATTTCCATTTCTGTTTTTCTTTTTAATATTTTATTTGTTTTTCCGTTTTTTTTTCAATATTTAATTTCCTTTTCTATTTGTGTATGTATTTATTTTGGACCTAATTTTTTGATGTAACCCTTTCTTCATCTTTTTTGTAATGCACTTGCCTAAATAGATTGGACGGCGAATATCTAACCCTTTCTTTCTCTTCTTGATTTTGGTGTTGGATTGTGACATTCTTATTACAAGCTTCCTTTATGTTCTTTTCTTTTCTTGGAAAATGTGAGTATTCGGATTACCTTTTTTTCATCATATTGATGTTATTTTCTCCCCTTTTCTAGGACATATGTGGAAATAGAAAATTGTTTTGTGGATCTTTTACATAATTACCTTGTAACTTGTGTATTTGAATGCAAGATTTTGGAAATTGTTGATGTTAATGTATGTATACTTGGAAATGGTTGTGTATTTATTTGAAAATATCTTATGCATAGAGATCATATTTCACCCATGATAATAATTATGTCACAAATTTTACATAAGCACCCAAATAAAGATAATATTAATTCATGTATACTGATGGCACTCGAATTCAAGCATGGTAATGGCTATCAGACTATATGTCTGGGTTGGCCAAAACTACCTAAATAACTACCAACCCTGTAAAAATAACTATCAAACTTGTAAAATTAACAATCTTACATCTACATGCAAAAGAGATCGTGATGTCCTTAGAGGTACACAAGTAATATGATATTTTAAACATTGTATATTTAAGTACAAATATTTTGAGCACCATGTATATCAGCATTCCCCATTCAGTATAATATGTATAATGTAAATATAAATAGCATTATATTATATTGATGTCGATTTTTTATGAACTTGACCAGCATCTTTAATATTGCTGTTTCCCGGAAAATAAGACTAGCATTGTCATACAATGATTAAAGAACAATTTGTGGATTGAAATGGAGTGGAGAAGTTTGGAAGATAGTAGGTGTTTGTATGTGGCCCACGCAGTATCTTTCTTCCTCGAGAGTGGTGCCAAACAACATCAAAAGTCTAGCATGCCCCATATCTATCTAGTTGATTGAAAATATAATATTTTGATGCAAATTATTCCTCTAGATTCCTTAATTCAATAGTGATGGAGTACCGGGTGATCTGGGAGGCCATCCGACGCCTTTATTGACCTTACCCTCCTTTCTTCAAATTCTTAGCGTTAGGAATTTGATTTTTTTCCTGTCTTGTAATTGTTTGTCTGGGTACTGTACGTAACTTGCAGCCTTTTGAATATTAATATTATTTATCTCCGAAGGTTTGCCTTCTTTTTTTTGCTCTGTCTAAAAAAAAAAAAACTGTGCCATATATAATTTTACTCACTTGTCAAGGCTTTTTTTTTTATTATAAACGGTAAACTATTAATTGCTCACTTGTCAAGTACAAAAACCGAATTCAACTTCTTATTAAACAAACTAATCGCTTTGATTTTCCTTTCTTCCATTTGCGTGGAAGGTTCTTGTCCTGAGTCTTACAGGTGCATTAAATATTTAAGTTATTAACAATTGTGATTCTATTAATCCAAATACATGGTTTATTATTATTATTATTTTTTAATTATGAGTTTAGACTGATTCCCATTAATATTAACAGCCAAGCTTGTTCTGTATAGAATCCTAACTTGGGACCGAGTAAGCAAAATCTCTAACCAACTGAGCTTTTTACAGTTGGTTAATATATGGTTAAAATTTGAAGTCTTTGGAATAAATGGACTAATTAAACAAAATAGTAGGGGAATAGGAGGGCGTGAGCTGGGATCGTCACTAAATCAAATAAGGTTCACCGTCCTCCTCTCTTAGGAAATCACATTTGAATAAAAAGTTTAAACCGTTGGATATTCTTTCTAATGCCTATAGTTGGAATTCTCGTTTATGAACTTGACTAGTACATTGTTGCTTGTGACATACTCCTAACAAAGTGGTTTAGCGTCAACAGATTGGGAATCTCGTTTATATGCTTTATTGGGATTCTTTCCTTCTTTTTTGTTGGTAACTGTCAAGACTTTAATACTGTCACATTTTAGCTGGTTAATGCTTTACTATTGGGATTCCCTTTTGTATGGTTCAAACAGCCAATGTTTTCTCTCATGCAAGAATTTAGAAGCGCATGTAAACGTTGACCAGATAAACTAGTTGAGATAGGAAGCTGACGCATTACGCATGCCAAGTAATTAAATCCTTTTAACCAACTGTCCCACTGTAGCCAACAGAGAGAAAGAGGGGAAAAAGTTACTTAATAATGTCCTCAGATTTGTCTGCAGTCACTTGGTCTAAGGGTGAAGTCTATTTATAGTTGTATGAGAGATCAGAAGCTCGACTCCCACAGACATCATATATATTACATTACTTGGTAATGGTTTATCATAGTCAAGTGTTTGAGTATAATATATATCAATTACTGTTTACAAAAAAAAGAAATGTCCTAAGATTTGAATAATATTTTATTTTAATGTCTAAAACTTAAAAAATATTATTTTGATGTCTAAGATTTACAAATAATCAAAATCCTTTATTGTCCTCTTTGAAAATACAATATTACACAAAAATTCTTGACTAACGACGAAGATTTGGAGTTTGTATAATAAAGAACAATTTAGATATTTCTAAAAAGAATAATTGCTTTTCATATTTATTCTTCCAAACATGATTATATAGAACAAAAATAAGCACATAACAGGATTGATTTAATAAAAGTTAACTTTTCACTGTAATCAGTTTACCTATAATCATTACCAAACGCTACCATTTGTGTTGTCTAACGTTGTTAAATTTAGGACACTAAAACGATACTTTTTAAATTTTAAACATCAAAATAAGATTTCACTCAAATATTAAGACACCATTAAGCAATTTCTTCTAAAATATTATCTTATTTAAATAACTAAGTTACGTCGGAATTGAAATGTCTTAAGCCCGCAGATAATTATTTAAAAAAAAAAAAAAAAACTAACCCCTCCAATCTTATGTCAGGGAAAGTGACTTCTTGAGTTTCTTAAGTCCACTCTTACGTCATTCTGTATCCATCTTCATTCTTCAACCAATGACACTTGTTCTGCACGCAAATTGACATGATTTATCAATTACAAAAACTCTTATTAATACAGGGGCATGATCTGCCATGGTCGGACTTCATGCCTGTGCGGTTGTGAGACGGAAGGGAGGGCACGATTTATCAATTACAAGAACTCTTAAATACAAGGGCGTGATCTGCTGCAGTCGGACCTCACGTCCGTGCATTCGTGAGACACAAGGGAGGGGGAGGCATATGACTTATCAATTACAAAAACTCTCATTATTTATTAATACAAGGGCGTGACCTGCGAGAGATACAAGAGGGGAAGGGGGAGGTGGTAAATTATGCATTAATCTAAAGTAGCCATACCAAATTATTGAAATTGAATGTACGTTGGCAATATTTTCTAGAAAGGTAGGATTTTAATGTGAAATGCTGCCAAAAGACAACATCTACTTTGTTAATTTATTTAACCAACTACTGTGTTGTAGTTGTCCTTTGAGCCTTTTGGTCAAACAATTATTGGTGTTCGGTGGAAAATCTGAAAAACGTGCAGAAAGAGAAGAATTGGATGTATGCAATATTTTTTCTTTGTTGTTGAAAACTTGGATAAATATGTAATGTATAAATATAAAATAAATAAAACAATTATTGATGGCCGGTGGAAAAACTTGGATATATGCAATGTATAAATATAAAATAAAAACATGACATTGACGTAAATGTTTTTTATAAAATTGTATATGATAACTACTTTGAAAAAGAAGTTATAAATAACAAACAAAGAAATTGAAGACAAAGCATGCGTAAAGTGTGAGAAATGATGAAATCCATAATTCTAAAGTCTTTGGACTACTACTTATGTAACGATTGTCAGATCGTTATTTTTTAGCTTAGTTATAATTTTTATTTTTTATATTTTTATTTTAATTATAGCTATACTAATTCTGAATCAAATTTAAGTGTAAACAACTAAGTATATTTAGTAAAAAAAAATAAAACTAATAACTAAACATTCACTAGAATCTCTAATGTGTAGTAACGTGACTTCTTGTTATGTGCACTAATAGTCCTACACCTACCATGTATCTACGAAAAATAAGAAAACAAAACACACATGAGTGACCACTCTAAACAATCACCTAACACACACTTCACCTAAAGAATTAGGCAACCATTGCTAAGAGAAGCAAAAACTCGTAAGACATGCATTTAAAACCTTTCTTTTCCTTTTCTTTTTCAAAACCACATGCATGCTCTTTCAAAAATCCTTTAGACACACTTGAGGTGTCTACTTTTAACAAGTCAAGTGCAAAACTAACACAAGCTAATCTCATGTATTCTCTATGCATATTAAACAACCAGTAGTGTCTGAATACTCACCAATGTAAACAGTACACCCACAGTAACTACAAAACACAAATCACAGAATCTTTGTTCGACACAACACAGTCCCATCTGCACAAAACAACAACGTCAAGGCCATGGAGTCACTGCTCCAAATACAAAGTCACATAGGTGCAACACCACGGTATCTTCTAGACTAGAGTCTGATTTTTTTGAATTAGTACTCAACAAAACCACAAGTAAATACCATAATATGTCGTACTGTCTGATGCCAAACAATCAACACTAGTCACAAATAGTTTACTAAAGTACGACCAAAGGTGTCTGCACTAGCACGGACTCACCACCTTAAGAGGAGCGAGCCCATCCCATAGTCCAACCACACAGAAAGGACTACTGACAACACCAACTATAGAGGAAGGCTATCCACTTTCTAGACGTCACCAGTCAACATGGCATGTGCTCTATCCGTCTTGGACCCCACAGGGTCCACCTTCTCAATATCCCAACTCAGTGCTCGAACTCCTGAGGCTCCTCACCCCTAGACTCTGGTAGCACCTCAAGTCTCAGCACTTGACATGTCCAAAGTATCACATTCATTTACGCTAGAGTCTCATATCTCCCGAGTCTACTGCCACGATACCGTTAAGTTCAAAAGGCACCTCAACCCTCGAACCTCAGCCTAGGACATCATGCTCGACCACCCATGAGTCGCATGCTCCCTTATCCTGGCAACACGATCTTGTGGTCCATAGGCTTTGGAACCTCATCCTAGGACACCACACCCAACTATACAAAGGTATCATATACTTGGGTCTGCTGCCTTGATTCCTAGGCCTCTTGATTCTCAGACCTCAACATTAGTCTCGCGAACGACAATCTAGGAGTGTCATACCTCTAGAATTTGACGAATACTTGTCAGCAACATCTTGATCACCACAAACAGAAAACACAGAAAAATACTTTTCAAAAAAACTGATGTATTTCCTTTCCAAAATCCTTTTAAAACCATTTCGGAATCCTTTAAATAACCTTCCAAAAATACCACAAAACACCATGCCAAAAGCGGCACGAACATTGAAATCCAAAACCACAACTCAAACATAGCTTTGATAACTCCTATATCAAGCTCAGAAAATGTATCAAGCTCTAAAAAACACGCCTTGGGAGCATTTAAGTTTTGGAGCTCCTTGCTCAACCCACGATGATGACCAAGTAAAACACCCAAAAATAGCAACAACAGTACCTTCTGGGGATAAAGATCACCCAGAAGAAGCAACGCCAAAGCTAGAGCAACAGTTTTGAAGTCCCCATTGACTTACAAGACCAGCCACCAACACACTCCACAACTAGAACTTTATGTTTCGATATCAAAGTGTAAGATGCCTACTGGTTGGTGTCTCACATGAGCCAAAGTTAGCCTAGAGATAAATACCTAGAATAGTGTCACTGAATATCTCATTTAGTACACCACACCTAGAACCATACCAATATCTAGTCCTAGGGATAAATCATGATCCCTATCGTCCATTTTAAGTCATTAAGGGAGAAACTTAGTATTTTTAAGTCATTTCGTCTTTAATATCAACTATATAGTGGAATTTTGTTAATTCATTTTAGACAATCTCTACAATCATTCTAATAATTATCCTAATCATTTATACCATCCTTATTACCCACAAGATATATACATCTATATATATATATATATATATTAATCAACACAGAAAGCACTCAAGGAAAGGGTCCAAGGTCTGATTCAGCAAATTATTTTCAAACGGTCGACCAAACCAAAGACTCGAGACACACCAACGAGCCCATTCGGTATACCGAAAACTGTGTTCAGGGCATTCCTTGGAGCGAATTCGACATACCGAATTGACTTCAGTATATTGAATTCGCCAATCACAGTGCCTAAAACCAGGGCACCCAAAACTAGTCTCAAAATAAGGAAGGTCAATGATCTCACCACGAACCATCACAAAACACAAACCACGCGTCCAATTGAAGATCTCAACAAGCTTTACGATTTGAGACAAGAAACACAAAGATCCATTACCTAGATCATAAGAAATCACCATTCAAAGTTAATAAGACACTATTAGTTGGATCGAGAGGTTTCTCTAGAGGGGGTGAATAGAGAAGTAGAGCAAATTTTAATTTTTATTAGTTATATTTAAGTTCTCTAAAAATTATAATCACAAGTACATTAAGGATGATTTGATCAAGTAAATAAAACAAGCATAGATGGACAATGAAAATACAATGGAATTATAGTAATTCGACCAATCCTGGTTTAGTTCACTCCTTCAGAATCTCTCGAGAATTCCATTAATCTTAATAGACTAACTTGTTTGACGATCCCCTCGTCAATCCTGCAAAATCTGTTGTACCTTCTCACAACTAGAGAAGCTTGAAACCCTCTTGACACAAAAGCTTTACACAATAATAATCTCTTCTATGATCTCCCAACAATAGATGATTTGATATGAAATGAGGCTTATTTACTCTTGCTAGAGAATTTGGGAGAAGGGATGGGAATGATGAGATTTGAGCTCACTGCTTGTTAGAATCAAAGACTAAAGAGTTGTATATGCTTAAGTGCCTTGTAAGGAGTGATTAGGGGCCTTATTTATAAGATAAGAGTGATTAAAGGTTGTATCTAATGTTTCTTTCAACGTTATCAAACGACTAGTTAAATGGTATACCAAAAAATTTCAGTTTTCCATTTCAGCCCCCTTCTTATACAACTATTAGCTTATAACATCTATGCCTAATTTTCCATTTAATGTAAAACCATAGAATTTGTTGTATTATTTGAATACAATTTATTAATGGATAATTAGATATTGTGTTGCTGTTGTGGCCTCTCCTAGTGTAATTGTATTCTTAGTTTCCCCTGGTTGTGTGACTTCTCCAGCCTTATGGGTCTATATGTGCACCTTGGGACCCATGCTTGAGGGTGAGACCCACTTGAGACTTGGTCTTAGTTTGTATTTGGGTTTTGGGGTCAAGGTTCCACCCCTCATTCGTGAGCCCCCATCTTTCTCCACCCGAAAAATGTGAATTCTTCACCTCCACACCTGTGAGCCCTAGCATGAGAGGCCTGCATGCTCTATCGCTTCATGGCAGGAGCAGTAGAGGGCAATCAGCGAGATTTCGTGGTGGCAGGCACTGCAAGAGAGGAGTTAAAAGGGCAGGGAGGTGGTGCCAAGCACCTGAGATGCAAGAGTGGGAGAGTGGAGGCTGTACGGGTGGAGGAGGCCATGTCAGACCTCATCAGAGGTATGCGGAGCTTGCCGGAGCAAGATACGTGTTGCCCACTCTTCTCCTTTTCTAGGTTAGGGCTTAACGAGTTCATGTGATAAATCATGATTATTGATGTAGAAAACATACAAAAATAGGAAGAATGATAGAAACATGATAGATAGCATGAATGTGATGAGATCGTGCAAATTCGTATTGATTTTGTGGGGTTTTGTTAATGATTTCGAATGCATGCTATAGTCGTTGCATATGAGCTTTATGTCTTTGTAATTTTCTATAGAGTAGCATGTTTAATGGTTTTATGAATGGATTGAGGGATTTTGAAATAGACTTATAGGTCTACACTCTATGATTTACTTGTGATTTGTGAGGTTGATTTATTGGGTCCGCCCCTCACTCCCATTTTAGAGAGAAGAGGCGGCATAAGCTGGGGAAAGTTTTCTACGAGTTTTCTGCAATCGTAGAAAATGGTATGCCGAATTGGATTTGGTATGCCAAAATGCCCCAGTTGGGGTCCCCTGAGTCACTGTTTTTATCGACTGAGTCAAGAGATTTCGAATGACTAGCTAAGTTTGGTCGATCGTTCAAGAAGGAGAACTAGTAAACTGACAGAGATTTAGGGGATTGAAAGGTTTTGGTCGATCGAATCAAAGATTTTTGATCGACTGGAATCCTATTCGGTATGCTAAATCAGGACCCAGATCCATATTGAGAAATATTTTGCAAAATGTTGAGATAATGGATAAAGGCATGATAAATGTATGAAATGCATAGAAATGATTTATGATATTTTTCATGTAAACATATTGTTTTAATGATGTTTTTCATAAATTGTTAAACATGAAATATGTTGTAACATATGTGCTTGGATTTTTCCATTTTAATATAAACCATGGTTTTCTTGTAATTATCTGCTTATGGTTTATTAATGGTAAATCCAATTTGTGTTTGTTGGTTGTGGGTTCCCTCTATGTTCTGTGCTTTGGTTTCTCCCCTGTGGTGTATTTTCTGTGGCTAGTGGGTCGGTTCTACTTTGAGAACCGTGTTTGTGGTGAACCCACTTGGGCTTGGGTGGTTTGGGCTCTGACTTGGTCAAGAGCCAGTCGTGCCTTAACCATCTTTCTCTCTCCGCACCCGTGACGAACCTAGAAGCCTCGTGAGCTAACGGGGGAGGACTGCCCGATCCATCCCCTCCGCTCAGAGCTACGAGTAGCTGAGGAGCGTCGGCGGGATTCCGGGGAGGCTGGCATGGCGGGGATCTTTAAGAGAAGGTGCTCGGCTTGGGGGGAGAGAGGCAGAGAAGTAGAGAGGAGGCGAGAGAAGTGGGTGGTTGCTGCAGAGGCGTCGTGCATCTGGAGAGCTCGAGCGAGTGTGGGGAGGCTGGGTTGGTGCCGTGCACCACCAGAGGAGGGTACGCGAGGCTCGCCGAAGCCAGGTACGCGTTCCCATCCCTTCTTCTCTTCCATTTGCAGCACATGCCATTTTAGGGCAAAGAACTTGTTGAATGCATGAAAATGATGTTTAAATCATGATAAAATGTGGAAATGATGTGAATGAGTTGAATAGCATGTTTAGGATGTTATCATGCTATTTTATGGGGTTTTTTGAGTGAATTTTGTGGATATTGTAGAAGCATGCTACAGTGGTGATTTTTGAGCTCCATGACTTTGTGATTTTCGTTAGAATAGCATGTTTAGTGGATTTGTGATTTGTTTGAGGGGTTTTGAAGTAGACTTGGAGGTCTACACCCCATGTTTTATTGGGAAATTATGGTATTTGTTTGGAGAGTCCGTTTCCTACTCCCACTTGGGGGAGAAAAGGAGGACGATGGCTGGGGAGTTTTCTGCAACGGCAGAAAATGGTATGCCGAATTGGTTTCGGCATACCGAAATGCTCCCAGGTAGTTCCCTGGATCATTGATTCGGACGATCGAAATGTTTCAATGGACCGAATCAGGGGATTTCGGACGACCGGATGATTTCGGTCGACCGTTTTAGTGGGGAACTGGTTTATCTGTCAGGGTTTCGGAATGCCGAAATGTTTCGGTCGACCGAATCAGGGGATTTCGGTCCACCAGAACGAAAAACGGTATGCCGTTTTTGAGCCCAGAATTGTATTGATTAATGCAAAATAAATGATGATTAAATGTGGATAAATACATGATAATACATGAGAAATGTATGGAATGCGTGAAGATTTCATGAAATGAGATGCATGTTGTTGAGCTAATTTTAATGATGTTTTTCTATGAAAGATAGAAAATATGGCACATGTGTGTTAGTGTGGACCCAGTAAGGGGTGTTAATGCATGGTATGATAGACCATGAAAGGATGTGTGGGCTTAAGGACCACAGGTAATGGTTTGATAATTAATGCA
>JAMKQA010062739.1:0-18647 GCA_024699735.1 Posidonia australis
AATGAATTAGATAATTATTTAGAATCCCCAATTGCTTTTAATGATTTAGAAATAGATAACTTAAATATATTAAAGTGGTGGTCTACTACAGCTATTAGGTTTCCTATAGTTGCAAAAATGACAAAAGATTTACTAACGATTTCGACGTCAACTGTAGCATCGGAATCTGCATTTTCTGCAGGAAAAAGAGTATTAAATAATAAAAGATGTAGATTATCTGAGAAGTGTGTAGAAGCCTCTGTCTGCTTAAAAGATTGGTACGATGCGGTTGACCGTCTTCAAGGATTGAGCTTGAAGTCTGAATAAGAAGAAGACGATGATGTGACATCAACTTCAACAGGCAGAACAGACTTCCCAAATGAATAATTCTTGATGTAAAAATTGAAAAAAAAATGTAAAACAAATGATATAAATATCTTTTGTATTTTTTTTGTAAATAAATTGTTGTATTTCAAATATATTTTTATTAATAAAAAAATAATTTTAAAATTTTTTTTATGCCCAATGGACCGGCCCAACCCGCAGACCCGTAAGCCCGACCCACATATGGGCCATGGGCCGTGCCAGGCCCATGGCCCGGCCCGATCCAGGCCCAGGCAGGCTGCGTGTTTGATGGGCCGGCCTGGCCCAGCCCGATTTCCTACTTTACATAAATCAGACCCACATTTGTAGTTCCTTTCAAATATCTAAACACTCTTTTAACAGCCTGCCAATGATCCTTCCCTGGATTAGACATAAATTGACTGACAACACTAAAAAGATATGCAACATCTGGCCTGATGCAGACCATGACATACATAAGACTCCCAACTACACAAGAGTATGGGACTTTAACCATATACTCCCTTTCTGATTCTATTTAGGGTGCCATATTAGTAGACAAATGCAAATTTCTATCACAAGGAGTGCTAATGGCTTTACAAGAAGCCATACCAAACTTTGTCAACACCTTTTCAAGGTATCCCTTTTGATGAAGGAATAATTTTCCAACCTTTCTATCTCGGTATATTTCCATACCGAGAATTTTTCCAACAGCTCCAAGGTCCTTCATTTCAAATTCAGAACTCAGACATCTCTTTAGATCTTGAATTACCTTCATATATTGAGCTGCAATCAAGATATCATCAACATACAAAAGAAGGTAAACATATGAGTCATTAGAGAGCTTCTTAGTATACACACATGAATCATAAGAGCTCCTAAAAAAACCAACATTGATAATAAAACCATCAAATCTTTTGTACCACTGTCTTGGAGATTGTTTAAGCCCATAAAGAGATTTTCTGAGCTTGCATATATAGTCAGACTTGTTAGGTTCGGCAAACCCCTCAGGTTGACTCATCCATATTTCTTCTTCTAAATCTCCATGCAAAAATATTGTCTTGACATTTAACTGCTCTAATTCAAGATCCTTAGAAGCAACAATTGCAAGGACACGTATCGAAGTGTGTCTAACAACAGGGGTGAATATCTCATTGAAGTCTATTCCTTCACGTTGAGAGTATCCCTTTGCAACCAGCCTTGCTTTGTATCGAGTCCCTTGATTTTCTTTGAGTCCCAATCTTTCTTTTAAAGACCCACTTGCATCCAACTATTTTTCTGTCCCGTGGAAACTTCACGAGATCCCAAGTGTGATTCTTTAAAAGTGATTGGATTTCCTCCTCCATTGCTACGGTCTAGTTACTAGCATCAGGACCTTTAATGGCTTCATCATAAGAAGAGGGGTCAAGTCCCTCTACATCTATCTCTTCTACAGCCTGAAATGCATAAGCAATCATATTACTAAACCCATACTTCTGTGGTGGACGTATGTCCCTTCTTGGGCGATCAAGTGCAACACTTGTGTATTGTGTTTGCACTGTTGAAGCATCATCTGAAGCTCTATCACGAACAGACTGCAATTCTGGATTTACAACAGAAACTGATTCAGTATCAACTTGTAGTTGTGGAGTCTCAAACTCCACCTTCTTAGGGACACTAGAACTGTCTTCAGGTTCCATCAATCTGTTTTTCTACTGCAGAAGTGGTTTCTCATCAAAAGTAAGATTCCTGCTAAGAATTACTTTATGGGATGAAGAATCTCATACTCTAAAACCTTTTACACCTGAGCCATATTCCACAAAGACCCCTTTCCTTGCCCTTGGTTCAAGTTTACCATCATTCACATGATAATAAACTGGACATCCAAAGACCTTCAATTTTGTGTAATCTGCAGCTTTTCCTGTCCAAACTTCGTATGAGATCTTATCCTCTATTGCACTGGATGGACATCTGTTGATAATGAAAGATGTTGTGTTGATTGCTTTGGCCCAAAAAGTCTTTGATAGACCAAAGTGTGAGAGCATGCACCTTGCCCTCTCCAGTAAAGTGCGGTTAAGACGCTCGGCCACTCCATTTTCTTGTGGAGTGTCTCTCACAATTCAATGCTTAACAATTCCTAAATCTCTGCAGAACTCATTGAATTCATTAGAGCAAAATTCTAATCCATTGTCTGTTCAAAGACGCTTTACCTTTCTTTCCACTTGATTTTCTACCAAAGTTTTCCATTGCTTGAAGTACATGAATGCTTCGTTCTTGTGCTTCATAATGAAAACCCATGTCATTCTAGAAAAATCATCAATAATGGATAGAAAGTATCTCGATCCCCCTAAGGATGGTTGTTGAAGGGTCCCCAACAATCAGCATGCACATAGTCAAGAGTCTTCTTGGTAGTGTGCTCTCCTTTGCCAAAATGCACTCTTCGTTGCTTTCCATAGACACAATGTTCACACAGTCCAAAATCTGTAAATTTTAGGCCTCCAAGCAAACCAAGATTGTTGAGTTGGAGCATACCCTTTTGGCCCAAATGTCCTAGTCGTGAATGTCATAGTTCAAACTGTTGAGAGCGATCAGATGAGGAGACTGTGACAACTAAACCAACAACAGTAGATCCTTGCAAAATATACAACAGTAGATCTTTTACTCCTTTCATAACAACCATCGAACCCTTCGTGACATGAAGTTTTCCATCTCCTCCAGAATACTTATAGTCCTTATTATCAAGAGCCATCAGAGAGATCAAATTCTTTCCTAAGTTTGGAACATGCCAAACTCCTTGAAGTGTCTTGATAACACCATCATGCATTCGAACCTGAATGGTTCCAATTCCTATTCTTCTGCAAATGTCATTGTTGGCCATTGTTACACTCCCTCCTTCAACTTCTTCATATGTGTGAAACCATTCCTTGTTAAGAGACATATGATGAGACACTCCAGAGTCCAATATCCATTTTTGAGTTGAATATGGATTATTTAAAACTGTGAGTGCAATATCAAATTCTGATGTTGAATCGTCCTTTTCAACAGTAGCAGCTTGCCCCTTTGATTTCAACTTCGGACAGTTGGATTTCCAATGACCTTTCTCCTTGCAGTAGTTGCAAACATCTTTGGGGTTAGGGTATTTTCCCTTAGACTTTCCTCTTCCTTTCCTCCTTTTGTCATTCTTGTCCTGACGACCTCTAACATCCGAACTGGAAACAGCCAGACCAGATGCATTCTGTTCACTGCTGATGTTGGTGGCCATGTGCCACAGCTCACGAGTGTGAAGGGTTGACCTCACTTCCTCTAAAGTGATGGTATGCTTACCCACGACAAAGGATTGTACGAAGTTTTCGTGTGACTGAGGGAGAGAGACAAGCAGGAGAAGAGCCACATCTTCATCCTCAATTCTGACATCTTCGTTTCGAAGCTCCATAAGCAAGGTATTCAACTGATCAAGATGTTGTTTCAACGACGTTCCTTCCTTCATCCGAAGGGAGAACAAGCGTTGCTTCAATAGTAACTTGTTGGTGAGCGACTTCGTCATATAGAGATTCTCTAATTTCAACCACAATTCTGCTGTGGTGGTCTCATCAGCAACTTCCACAATAACTTCGTCAGCCAAACATAACAAGATGGTGGAATGTGCTTTCTCTTCTTGGATCACAAACTCTGAAGATTCACCTTCCACCGGTGGTGTCTTTGCAAGAGGTGCCCAAATGCCTTGTTGCTTCAACAAAGCTCTCATCTTGATTTACCAAAGACTAAAGCTATTCTTCCCCGTGAATTTCTCCACCTTCACAGTGTGAGAAGACATGTTGAGTTATCAACACTCACCCAACTACCGGTCTGACAGAAGCTTTCAGCCGGAGCAGACGTAGACAGTAGACGGTCTTCGTCAAAAGAAAAAAAAAACCCTCACACTCGATGGCAACATGGAGGATGACGGATCAGACCTCTGTCAACGACAGCAGGAGGACCAAGCGACGGCATAGGAACAGGAGGAAGGATCGTTACCGACAGACGAACCCTTCTGCGACAGCAACAGGACCCGACGACACCGTCGGCAGCAACCCTAGACTCCGACGGCAGCGGCGACGAGCAGAGACGACCGGCGGAGAGGCAACTGTCTAAGGCGACAGCGGGGAGGGGTGCGACGGCGTGCGTGCGGACAACAACAGACGACGTACGCACGCGGACAAACGCAAGCTATAGTGCTCGACGGCTCCTCTCTTTATACACGAAAATTCCCCCCCCCCCCCCCCCTCTCAAATCAAAAATCCTATGCTCTGATACCAATTTGTTATGCCAAATGGATCAAAAAGAGAAACAAATCACACACACAAACAAACAGATTTTACGTGGTTCCCTCTCAGGGTACGTCCACGGTAGAGAAGAAGTGGTGGTTCTTCACTACTATCCAAACTGATTACAAATTGTGTGTTGAAAAGATTTACAAATTGGACTTTACAATCTTATAGTCCATGATTCTCTCCCATCAAAGCAAATTAAATGTCTTTGGGAATACCAAAGGACATTCAACAACAATATCAATCAATGGCAATTAGATAATCCATTGAATGACACAAGTTCCAACAAGGAAATTAAAGATTTCCTTACAAGTAATTCAAGTCATATTAACATTTTCCTTAACATGTATCCCTCCTAGGTGTCATCTTTGGTATATTTGTTAGGTGAGAAATGGAGCCGACAAAGTCAGATTCCAGCCCAATTGAAAGTGTTAAACCTACATCCCCACTACCCTTCCTCCTAATGGTAGAGACGGAAGCCAGCAGCGGGTACTTTCTTGTTACTGTCTTCTACAATGCTCTTGCTTCTACGTTGGTTCTTCTTTTAATGAGTTCGACAACTGGAAGTACATGGACCAAGCTCATCTACGCTACTGACTTCAATGTAAACTAACATAATTGATCTATTCAGCCTTCTATGATAGAAGATGACACAGCAAGCATGATATGGGTAGAGGAGATGATGGTAGTGGCAAAGGATTGGTACATTTATTGATGCAAGTGTTTGTTCATTTGTTCAGTTTTGATTGTAGTGTAGATTGTATTGCTCATAGTTGATTTTCTTATGCTGGATTTACTTACATTTAGGAGAGAATTTACATTTGTGATTTGCTAGACTAAAAGGCTTGATGCATAACAAGATGCCTGACAATGAAAGAAAGTAATTATGATTAACAAGAGCAACTACATAAGATTGATTCAGTTAACAAGTTTTTTAGAATCTTTTTTCCTGAATCTTTTTTCTTGAATCATTTTAAATCAATGGTTCGTCACTTGATATAGTGATATAATGATGTCATTGATTTGAGTCTATTGAATTGGACATTAAGGTCTAAGTCTAACTATTATATCTATTGATACCAATATATAGGGTGCATATATGGGTAAAAATACAAGATTTCATCCTACCTCAGTAATCAACTATTCTATTTGAATAATTTTAACAACTTCCCTTAAAATGATAAAACTACCTTTGGCATAACTTTAATAATAAATATCACAATAAAAGAAATAATATTATATATAAACACTAAAGCTTTACAAAAATTAGATTATTAGAAATAAATTGAATCGTACAAATAATTTAATTTAAAAAGAGTTCCACATACTCAAAAGTTTCTAGGATTGTGTTTGATAAATTAACATTCCTTAAGTTATATGTACAGAGGAGGGAATTTACAACCAATAATATTCCTCAAAATTAATAGATAATTCTTATTTCTAATTTAAATATAATTAATTCCGAATTTCTATATTTAAATAGGAACTAATTAGAGTCAAATTTAAATAAAAATTATAATAAATTAAATATTCCTATTATATCTCTGCAACGCCCACACCTCAAAAGTGCTACCCTAGATAGCATCAACATCTAATTATCATATTTTACAATAATTAAAATAATCGAGGAAAGACTACTACCTAAAACTAGTGTGCGGCTAGTGACTCTGAAACTTGAATATCGATGACCGGACTGCACTCCAACTATGTACTTAAAAACCATAATAAGGAAAACAAAACACGCATTAGTAATCTTTAAGTCACCCAGTATACGTCCAACCACGGAAAACCACGAGAATACCTTAATCTCTAATCGTTATAAAGCCATTTCGCAAAACTCTGAAATCCTTATCCAAAACATGCCTTTTTCAAATAATTTCTATTTTCTCAAATCTCATGCATCTTCTAAACTACCTATGCATTCGAGAAATCACAATATCATCCAGATCCAACTTAAAACATAAGGCTCCAAACTCAAGCAAACTTGACTGACAACTAGATCAAATCATCATTTTTAAATTATTTTCAATTCAATTAGAATTCGACTAAAACTTCAAGTCAAAACTCATAGTCTAATTCTAACTCAAAACCACATACACATTTTACAATCATTTTCAATATTATTACCTTCATCAGAGACAATCACACACACAAGCAGTCGATGAGGTTGCAACCCCTATCCTACTGCTGTACCACAATGAAGTTCTCGATGAAAGAGGACACCACTTCGACCAATAGACCTTAATATTTTTTCTTTTCGTCATATATGTACAAAGATACATCTTTTGCTGACGTTCCATTAATGCCCGAACACCCAGATTCACACCTTTAAGCTCAACCAACACAGTCTAAGATGGGTCCGGTATCATCCAACCACTCCAAAACTTGACAACAACAGTCGTATTTGACGATTCCATTGGAGTCTCATATCCCTACCAGATTGTCGATACCAAACCCATGTAAATCCAGAACAATACTAAATCTACTTTTTCAAAACATGTGAATTCCTTAAAAACTCACTTTGTAAAATCCTTTCATTACAGGAAACATTATTTCTATAAAAAAACCATATTTCATATACACATGAGACTCCTACCCAAAAACCACATTAAATCATCATTCATTTCTTTATTGTAGAAATCATTATCACAATC
This sequence comes from Posidonia australis, assembly GCA_024699735.1. Classification (NCBI taxonomy): domain Eukaryota; kingdom Viridiplantae; phylum Streptophyta; class Magnoliopsida; order Alismatales; family Posidoniaceae; genus Posidonia; species Posidonia australis. Next base: position 7,262 of record JAMKQA010062739.1, read on the forward strand.
CATTATCTTATTTACGTGAAATACACTTAAATACATACCAAATACCATATAAAACCATTCACTTTTCTCTTTATTCAAAATCTTAGTTATATAGTTCAAGGCTTAATTCGACATATCGAAAAGTTTTGGAGTGCCGTATATTCCCGATTCGACATACTGAAATCTGACGATATGCCAAAATCCCTAGAAATCTGTCATAGCCTCAGGGACCTCTTTTGGCATGTTGAGGGTTTTTGAGGTGCCGTTTTCCCCTAATTCGGTATACCGAAACATTTCAACATGCCAATTCAGGTGAAACCTAGATCATCATCTCAGCCTTAGGTCGCTCGTTCGTCGGAATGGAAGCCGTCGATGGATTCATTCCCAGTGAACTACAATCCACACAAAAATCACCAAATGTAAAGCTCTAAGTTCACTACCATTTGGAAAAAATTTTATCAAAAACCATAAATCATAGCTCTTGAAATAAAATCACGAAAACAAAGAGTGCATAAAACAATCAATGTAGCACAAACCACATATTTGTCCGAAAATCAACAATAAATCACCATAATTTACAAAACTTGGCATAATCCACTCCTAAGCATGCAATCCCACACATTCACACCATTCCCATAACTTTCATGATTTTATACGCGTTTATCATGATTTTATGCCATTAAACCCAAAACGCACAAAAAGGAGGAGAAGGAGGGGCACGTACTCTTTTGTAGATTCCAATGACCCACGCACGTCTTCGGTAAGCCTCTCCTCGCCTCCAATGAACTTTGGGCCACTCGATCCTCTAGCAAAGCTCCAACACCACCACCACCTCTTCTCTAGCCCCCAACCCTCTCTGACCCTCGACTCTGCCTTCCCTTCTCCTTCTCTTATGCCTTCTGTGCCTGATGCCATGGCCACCTCCTCCTTTTAACGTCGCTCTCGCACCTACCATCTTCATTGATTCCATCGATCACCTCAGCCTTCTCAAGGTTGGCGTGATGGGTTGGATCAAGCAAGGCTAAGGAAATATAGTCTCATGAAGGAGGAGAAGAAGAAGAAGAGAGGGCACTGTGCATAGTTTGACCAAAGGCCAATCAGGATTCCATGCACGTTCAGGAGACACCACAAGCTGGACTGCCACTCAACCAGGGAAACCAATACCACGTAGTCACGTAGAGAGAGAGGAAACACACACTTGGGCCAAAAGTGCCTAATTATCCACTAATAAATCACATTACACAAATATTATAAATATTCTTATGGTTTAAAATATTCTTGGATAATCGGACACAGAAATTACCACGTACCCCATTAAAGGAATTTCATCCTTGAAATTTACTTCTAGTGGAACAAATGAAGGTACCGCATCTGAATGTCCACCATACACTCCTAGGTAGCTTCTTCTGTGCCATGATGTTGTCACTGAACTAACACCAATGGAATGACCTTAATCTTGAGGACTTGCTCTTTCCGATCTAGAATCTGTACTACGTCCTCCACCATGGACAGGTCTTCCTGAAGTTCCTCTGGCTGCACTGGTATTACCTGGGACGCGTTAGCCAAGCATTTCCTTAACATAGATACATGAAAGACACTATATACATTGGTAAACTCTGTAGACAAGTCCAACTTATAAGCCACCTCACCTACCCTCTTGGTAATTTGATACGGTCTGATGTAGCTAGGACTTAGCTTGCTTCAATTTCCAAACTGCGTAACTCCCTTGATCGATGACACCTTCAGGAAAACGAAGTCTTCCATCTCGAATTCCAAAGACCTTCTCTTTCGATTATATTATCTTTGTATTTTTTTTATTGGTCCCACATCAAAAGATGTCAATCCTATTAGTATTCCAATAGTTGTTTCTCCTTCTTTGTTTAAGACTCAATGCACTATTTTGCCATACGACACTTTGAAGACTGGCAACGATAGGGAACCTAAAATAAAATGTGTTTTTAAACAAGACTAGATATAACTTTCAATGTTAATAAGTTGTGTCAATGATGCATAAGACACATTATAGTCATTGGATGGCCGTTAATAGAGTCCTGAGGCATCTTAAGGGTACTATGATCCTTGGTTTATCTCTTACCAAAGACACCACTATTCAATTGCAAGCATCTTCACCTTTTGATTGGGCAAGTTGCCCTAATGATTAAAGGTCAACCTCTGCTATGTTATTTACCATGGTTCAAATCCCATTTCTTGGCCCTCAAAGAAGCAATTAACAATGGCAATATCATCTACGAAAGTTGACTATAGGGATTTGGCAAATACTTCTACTGAATTAATATGATTTCAATCACTATTCTATGGGTGTGATAATTATGTAATCCATGTCAGGACAAAACATGTTGAGGCAATTTCCATTTTATTAAAGGAAAAGTGAGAAGAACAAATTTTGATGTTTGTTTCATCTGAACAAGACCTTAGCTAATTGATATTCTTACTAATTGTTCATTTGGGAAAGCTTCTCTATTTTGAATTTTTGAATTTTATATATTATCTTTTAAGGTAGAATTTGGAGTTTCTACTAGAAGCAAGGTAGAGGGAGTTTCTCGTAGAAGCTCATGATTAACTATTTTATTTGATGACCTAGAACACAAGACTGCTTTATGCTATGTGACAAAGTTGGGTTCTAGAATAATACTTGGTTTTTGTTACCACTATGACAACTTTTAGCATTTTGCACTAATTTTTAACCAAAAAAACCGTAAAATCTTGAAGCTAACATCCTACAAGTTCCTAAAAGCTATCCACAATGTATCCTAAGCCCTTAAAAAAGATCATGTTTCCTAAGAAGGGGTTTGTACCATCAGAAATCAAAGGAAAAGAAAAGAAATTCTATTTAACCACTTTTTGTAATGGTGTTTGTGCTTCAATTAGAAAAGACAATACTTTCATGTCATTTCCTAAGAATAAAAGGAGAGAGAATTTTTATTTTTATTGTCTAAGACTTGGATTCTCCTTCTCCTTCTTCTCCTAGCAGAGCAGTGGAGATCCAAGCGGTGACGACGAAGCGATGAGCTCTGGCCATAGTAGCGATGGAACGGTGAGCTCTGGGTACAACGGTAGTGAACATCCAACCAGCAACAGCATATGAATGCCTAGTAAAATAGCAAGTAAGGAGGAGGAGAAATGGATGACCACAAGCATTTGGGAAATCGAAAGAGGGAAAGTGAAAAAGAAAAGGAGAAGAGGAAAAGACACGATAAGGTATTTAATATTGTCCTGAGGAGATGAGGTCGACGTTGAGACAAAGTTGGCAATGAGATCGACGTTGAGACCCAACCCTGTCTCCATCTTTCCACAGAGATCCACCAGTGTCTTCTCCAACCATTCCCAAAATCGCTACATGTCTTGATCCAGAAATCCTAACAGCTCATGGTCTTTTGGCGTCAAGTACGTGGTCGAGTTCATGGTCTCTATTGGCATCGTTGTTCATGGTGTTGTGTTAGTCGTTTATGGCGGACGTGGAAGCCGTGGTCATGGACATGCCCGCCAATACAGATGTGGGTGCATGGTGCCGCTCTTGGAGTCGTCGAAATGAAGGACGACGTGGCTTGCATTGAATGCGAAGTACTAGGAGGTGCTTGCGGAAGATCCAGACGTGGACGTGCATGGCGTCGTCATGTTGGTGGCTCGAACGTGTGGACGCTTGCGAGGTGTGTGTGGAAGCCTTGGGCGTTACGAGCATTTTTAGCGTAACCGACGGGAGCCGTTTGGAGACGTTGAATGCACAAAGGCTTTGGCATTCTGGTACGTGGCTTGCATGGCATGAGTTACAGACGCGCAAAAAAAATGTGTTCGTGCACATGAACGTGGAGGAGTTTGATCTACATGAACGTGGATCTTTGTTTAGTTATTTTCTTTTATTTTATGTTTGGGTTGAGTCTATTTAAAGAGGGACCTACCATTATAGGAGAAGGGGGTCTTGGTGTAGAGTTTTTTTTATCTTCTAGTATTTTTACTTTCCTTAATAATACAAGAAGGTTTTTCTCTCACCAATCGACTTCTTTTCTCCATCACCGAGCAAATTACAGATCATTCAGAGCCAAGACGGTCTATCCGACGAACAGCAGGTGAGCCATTCATCCAACTTGAAACCTTTCGACGTATGACGACGACCAATAGGGAGATGTCGTCACCTGAAGAAGATTCATAGCCACCGCACCCCAAGCACAATGTCATGGGGCTTATTAGTGCATTCATGGAAGAAATGCACACATTGTTGGGGGGTTTGTCCACCCGACTAGAGGCCTTAAAAGAACGAGAGCCTACACCGAGCTCGGAGGAGGATGAGGAGCCACCCCATATCGGAGACAAGGATACGACACCATTACCCCCACCCGCAGTTCGAGTGGAGTCTTGAGTAGATCTCTCGAACATCGCCGATGCAGTGGATGTGGAACAATTGCATGCTTGGCTTGCAAGGTTGGAGACCTATTTTTCACTATATGCTTGTGAGGATCGGGAGAAGATCGCACATGCAAGAGTGCAGCTAACCGACCATGCGTTTGCATGGTGGAACAGGTACGTGTCTACCAAGGACACCCCTCATTTGTCTAGGGAGGACTTCAAGAAGTTGCTCCGTGTCGAGTTTTATCCCATCGGCTATCTGGAGAAGCGTTAAACACGGTGGTATTCTCTTCGTCAACAACAGGGTCATATGGTGCAGGACTATACGTTCGAGTTTCGTCGATTGGCAGTGCAACTGGGAGTTTCCTTGGATAGTGAAGATGTCGCCCAGAAATATCTAGTAGGGTTGCATTTTCCTATCGGAAGGAACTCGCACTGTTTCATGTGTGTGGCATCTCCGCTATGGCGTCACAGACAATCACCATTGAAGAGAAAAATAATGCCACAAAGCCCGTAGAAAAGAAGAAGGGTGAGACAAGACCTTCAACGTCCACCTCAAGAGTTGACAAGAAGGTCAACAAGAAGGAGCCACAGAAGTCATTTAAGGCTTCTATGGAGTGTCATCATTGCGGTGCTAAAGGGCATCTTAAGTCCGACTGTTGGAAATTGCATCCAGAGAAAAAGCCAAAGTGGATGCAAGGCAAGGAGAAGAAGGCAACGGTGGCCCGTGTCGATACCGATAAACAGCCAGTGGAGGGCGTTGATCCGACGCTCACGTTGATGACGCGAGCCGCGTCGCAGGATATAGCAAAGGAGCTTTTCACATTGCAGGTACAAGTGAAGCAAAGCCTCGTCAATGCCATCATTGACACAGAGAGCCAGAAGAATCTCGTCTCAGAGGACTTGGTGCAAAAGCTTGGCTTAACGACGACGTCGCACCCTCAACCTTATCCACTAGGCTGGATAGTGCGAGACGTGGGGCAACAAGTTACAAAGCAATGCCGTATCCATTTTGCCATCACTACTGAATATATTGATGAGGTCGACTGTGATGTCGTTCCTCTTGATATTTGTCAGTTAATGCTGGGGAGTCCATATTTGTGGTTGAGAGATGGGCATTTTCACCGGAGGGCTCAAAAATACCAATTGCATAAGGATGGGATTCCTTTTGTGATTTCTCAGCAAGCCCCTTTGAAGAATGAGTTGGAGGTGATGTCGGCGGCGCAGGTGAAGCGAGTATTTCATCTTCAAAAGCCTTTCTTTCTTCAATTTGTGAGAACACAGGAGGCGTGGAAGGAGATGGCACATGTTAGGCTTGTGCATGGTACAACAACGTCGGAGTTAACCACCCTTGTACAAGAGTTTAAGGATCTCTTTGAGGAGTCCAACTGTCTACCATCGTCTCGGGCCATTACTCATAATTTCCTCTCTTGTCGGAGGCGATTTTGCCTACTTTGTCGATGTACCAGTATTCTATATTAGAGAATGTAGAAATCAAGGCGCAGATGCAGAAATTGCTGGACTCAGAGATTATTCGTCCAAGTACGTCGTCGTGTTCGTCGCCGATGGTGATTATTCCTCAAAAGGATGGAAGTTGGCGAATGTGCATTGATTTTCGGGCAATTAACAAAATCACGGTCAAGGATCGTTATCTGCTACCGCAGATAGATGATCTCTTAGACCAACTCAAAGAGGCACAATACTTTACAAAGCTCGATTTAAAGAGCGGTTACCATCAAGTTCGGGTTAAGGAAGAGGACTGTTGGAAGACGGTGTTCAAAACTCGCCAAAGCTTATATGAATGGAGGGTGATGCCCTTCGGACTCTGCAACGCACCAGTTACGTTCATGCATCTAATGGACAATGTTTTACAGCCTTTTCTAGATAGGTTTGTTCTTGGCTATCTTAACGACATTCTTATCTATAGTGATTCATGGCAAGAGCATATTTTACATGTTCGCAAGTGCTAGAGGTGATGCGCCACCACTCATTTCAGCTCAACGCCAAGAAGTGTGAGTGGAGGGTCACAACTATTTTCTATTTGGGCTTTATCGTGGGAGAAGGTTCTCTTCTAGTAGATCCCGCCAAGGTGGCAACTATGCGAGATTGGACGAGGCCAACTAATATCACAGAGATCCGGAGTTTTTTAGGTGCATGTCAATATTTACGGAAGTTCATTAGGAATTTCTCCATTATTGCCGCGCCACTTCATGCCCTCACAAAGTCTCATCTCAAATTCTCTTGGGGTCGTGAAGCATAGCAGGCCTTTGAGCTCTTGAAGGAGCATATATGTACCACCCTGGTTCTTGCCTTGTCGAATTTACAACGTGCTTTCGAGGAGGAGACCGATGCCAGTGGCCATGCCGTAGGAGCCGTCCTATTACAAAATAGGAGACCCATTGCTTATTATTCTGAATTGTTGCAGGGAGCCCAACAACAATACCCTATCTATGACAAGGAAATGTTGGCATTGCATCAAGCCGTCAAGCATTGGCGTTGTTATCTCTTGGGAAAGGAGACTATTATTCATACGGATCACCGACCATTGCAGTATTTGAAAACACAAAGTAAACTCCAACAAACACGACACCTTAAATGGATGTCGTATCTACAGCAATTTAATTTAGTAATCAAATATAAGCAAGGCGGTAGCAATAGGTTGGCGGATTTTCTATCTCGGCAAGTGGTGGCACTTTCAAGTGTCATGTCTATTCATTCTATTCTGCATGAGTATGCACGAAATATCAAGTTGATCCAGATTTTGCGCCATTATGGGAAGATCCCCAGTAACGTCAGCATGAAGGCTACTTGCAGGAGGATGGTCCTCTTTGGAAAGGTCGACAACTGTGTGTCCCGCGTGATGGTGAGCGGAGTCGTTGGCTTCGAAAAGCTCATACGTCTAAGGTTGCCGGACATTTGGAGTTCACAAAACAGTTCACAATCTATCAAGATATGTTTATTAGCCGAGGTTGCAGGACGACGTGGCTAAGTATGTGCGACGTTGTACTCTATGTAGTTGAGTGAAACCCAATAACAGAAAATTGAGTCTCTATTTGCCTCTCCAATACCAGCAAGACCGTGGGAAAGCATCGCTATGGATTTTGTAGGTGGGCTGCCTTCCACCCATAGAGGTAATGATTATCTTTTTGTTATTATTGACAGATTCTCCAAGATGGTGATTTTAATTCCATGTCGTAAGACGATTACGAGATTTGATGCGGCACGCTTATATTTTCAATATGTGTGGATTCATTATGGTCTTCCAACTTCGATTATTTCCAATCGAGATCCTAGATTTTTGAGTTCCTTTTGGAACACATTACGGAGCCTAATGGATGCCTCCCTCAAGCGGAGTACACCGTATCATCTACAAACAGATGGTCAAACAGAAGTGATCAATGGAACAGTTATCCATCTTCTACGGGGATATAACATGCAACATCCTAAGACCTGGGATGAAAGTTTGCCATATATAAAATTTGCCATTAACAGGGCGCTTCACGAGTCTACTGGGAAGACGTCATTTGAAGGTGCCTTGGGTTTTCTACCATCTAGTCCGTTAGACTTGGAGTTCCGGATCGAAGGAGTTGATTTACAGGGGTAGTCTGAGGCAATTCAAGCTCATCATTTCGTCAATCATATTCGGAAAGTTCATTCTCAAGTCACGGAACAGTTGCAGAAGACTCAAGCGAAATATAAAGCTCAACATGATAAGCATCAACAACCTTCGAATTTCAAAGCAGGTGATCTTGTTTGGTTTCGGGAAAAGAAGGCTGAAGGGTGCTTTTCACAAGCTCAAGCCTTTGCGTTATGGGCCATTTAAAATTTTGCAAATGGTCGACAACAACGCTTGTCGTTTGGAACTTCCAACGTATATGGCGATGTATTCTGTGGTTAATGTGGGAGATCTCAAATTGTTTAAGTCTTCTTTATTAGATGAAGATGTTGGTGTTCAATTACCAAGTATTGAGGATGTTCCAATAAATTCAGAAGTACAACTTTCAGATGATCAAATTTTGGAACGGAAGGAGGTATCCACAAGACATGGAATTCGTCTCTCGTTCTGTGTTGGTCAGAAAGGTGAATCACCATGGCATGCCAAGTGGTGTATAGTCAGGAGCGCGGAGATGTTCTTTTCTCGCATCTTTCATTTCAGTGAACTTCGCAGGAGCTTCGTCTTCCTCGTTGAAGAGGGGGGCGTATGATCCGAAAATCCTGTCAATTCATGGTCTTTCGACGTCAGGTACGTAGTCGAGTTCGTGGTCTCTATTGGCATCGTTGTTCATGATGTTGTGTTGGTGGTTTATGGCGAACATGGAAGCCATGGTCATGGACGTGCTGGCCAATACAAATGTAGGTGCATGGTGTCGCTCTTGGAGTCGTTGTAATGAAGGACGATGTGGCTTGCTTTGAATGCGAAGTACTAGGAGGTGCTTGTGGAAGATCCAGACGTGGACATGCATGGCATCGTCATGTTGGAGGCTCAGACATGTGAACACTTACGGGGTGTGTGTGGAAGCCTTGGGCGTTACGAGCATTTGTTAGCGTAACCGACAGGAGCCGTTTGGAGACGTGGAATGCACAAAGATTTTGACATTCTGGTACGTGACTTGCATGGCATGAGTTTCGGACGTGCAAAAAAAATGTCTTTGTGCACATGAACGTGGAGGAATTCGATCTACATGAACGTGGATCTTTGTTTAGTTATTTTCTTTTATTTTATGTTTGGGTTGAGTCTATTTAAAGAGGGACCTACCATTATAGGAGAAGGGGGTCTTGGTGTAGAGTTTTTTTTATCTTCTAGTATTTTTACTTTCCTTAATAATACAATAAGGTTTTTCTCTCGCCAATCGACTTCTTTTCTCCACCACCGAGCAAATTACAGATCATGTCTCTTCTTCTCTTCGCCTTCCTAACAAACATTCTTTTTCTTGTTCTTTTGTTTGTTGCCCTTTTCCCCTTCCTAAAAATAATAAATGATACAATAAAGAAAACGTGTGTTTCCAATTTGGATTTTTTTTCCCCCGAGTAGTGTGATTGTGAAAATTTTCCTTTTAATACCCTCATTAAACATCTTAATACCTCCCCGACACTCCTTATACCTATATACTCAATAAACTAATAATTTTATATATTTATACTCAATTAGTTTAAGGTGGGGTTTGTGCCATCAGATCTAATGGGTAGTACTGCTCTTGCTCTGTGGATGGAAGCATATGAAGTGTCGTTTGAAGCATTGTTGTTTTTCCTTCTCTATTGGTTGTGAGTTGAGAAGACTATTGAAATAACATAACAACATTGAAATTTATCCACTAAAGAAGGTTCATTATCTTTAAACTTATTATCTGATCTTTGTAGTGACAAGATAAATTTTATGGGTATTATTCACTTGAACAGAAAATTTTTTGACTTTATATTATTATAGGTATTGTTTGGATAATTTTTTATGTGAGATTAAGGTTTGACTTTATTTAATATGTTATTATGTGTATTATATTGAGTATGATAAATATGTATAGAGGTAACAAGGAAAAGAACATATCTCAAGAACTAATGGCAAAGGCTCGTTCCTTTGTATGGAGTAGGAAACATGATGATGTAATGCTTGAGATATTATGTAATGCATTTATCAATGATTTTGGAAAAACAATAGACGGGAAAATTAAGTCATAGACATTTATAGAAGTAAAAAAGAAATTCAATGATAGAATAAATGAAACAATACAAAAAAATTGAGGACATATTATGTTTATTTGGTCAACTTAAATTTACTTTTTTTTCTATTTCCATTGGTAGACACAAACACACAGTTTTTGTTTTGTATTTGTTTCTAGTAGTAAGCCCAAATACGAGAAAATTAGTCAAACGAAAAATAAATTCCATTAATTTCTATTTCCTTTAGTTTCCCTTTAATTGTCATTTTGTATTTCTTTTTGTTTCTAAGGCACAAAGAGACCCTTAGTTCTAGAAGAAAACTGAAGGGATTTCCCCTCATATTATGGGTGATGTTAGTATTAAAGTCATTTGTTAAGAAATATTAAGATTTTTAGTATTAAATTCAGTTAAGACTTCAACATGCTCACGTAAATAAGTGAGCAAAAATGGTTTGTATGGCTACAAAAAAGCTTTTCAGGGAGCAATATATTTGTATCAGAAAAAACTTCATCAACAGTATCAAAGTAATATGCTACTTTTATACACTGGCAAATTGACACAGAAAGAGAACCCCCAAAAAAAAAAACCTTCAACGAGAATGAGAAATTAAATATACACAGATGTTTAATTGTACCTGAAATTTGTTGATAGATGATCTATCACGATATAACAGCACAAGCAAGCATTTTTCCAGGATCTTGACAGCCTCTTCAAAGTTCACGTCTTCATGCCACTCCTTTCGAAGAATTGGTACTGCTAGATGATTGCCAAATCCAGTTGCAACATGGTTGTCTTCATAATGCACACCAAGCATAGTAACCTGGACATTTTATGCAAATAATGAGATGTTTCTTCCATGGGTTTCAGACTAAGAAACCATGAACAACAACCACCACCAAGCCTTAATCCCACATTGTGGCGTTGGCAACATTTATCGTATCTCTCCATTTATTTCTATTGAACACTACATACTCTATTATTTACGTATGCTTGGATCTAGGGGTGGACACCCAAACCGTCCAAACCGGTTAACCGAACCGAACCGAACCATTTTTAACGGTTCGGTTCGGTTTTTCAAATTTAATGGTCTGGTTCGATTTGAAATATCTCCAAACCGATCTTTATGGTTCGGTTTGTGGTTTTAAGGGTGGTTTAACCGAACCGAATATAATATATATATATTTGTTATTAAATATTTAAAATATATAAATATATATAAGTAGGCATTTAGGGTTGAGTGAACGACGCCTTAATCCCTTTTTTCTTCCCCATTCGCGAGTTGGGGCCACCGCGGTGCCGCCTGCTGAGTGCTGCCCTTCTCTGGTTCTCCCCCACGCCACCGTCTGTCTCACCTACAGTCTCCAGACGGATCGCCTCCTCCTCCACGTCG
>JAMKQA010062740.1:0-25141 GCA_024699735.1 Posidonia australis
AGGGGAACCACGTTAAATCCTTTGTTGTTTGTGTGATTGGTCTCTTGCATATTTTCTCCTTGGTGGCATCTTCTTTCTAGGGTTACGGCTGGATACTTTTTCTTGTACTCGAGATTTCTTCTCCTTCCACTTGTTGATTTCGTTTGGATTCAAGGGGCTTTTGCTATTGGACGTATAACAATTTATGTAATGTTTTTCCATGAGTCCGATGACCTAAGTTGTTTGCATTATTGATTTTTTTGAGACCTGTATGATTTTCGAGCCTTTCTCGTCAAAAACCTCATCATTTCATGTAATTTTCTTTGTCATGTCATATTTTGTGATTTCATCATTTCATGTGGATTTCTTTGCAGTTTTCGCATACCATCTTGCACATCCATCCAGTCTTGTCTTGATAGTCACATCAGCATATTCAGAGCACGATCTAGGTTTAGCAAGCATTCATCCAGCCTTTATGCAAGTGAATTAGACTAGAAAGATCGAGTTTCTCGAGTGTACAAGGGTGCTTAATACTTTTCTCGTGCTTAATAGGAATCCTTACCTATCCTCTGGTTAGCAGACATTCGATTTTCACATTTGCATCTCATGCATTCAATTTTTTGTGGTTTTTCTCGTCTTTCTCTTAAAAGACTAGGTGGCGATTCTTTTTCTTTTTCGTTTTATCTTATCTTACGCCTTTGCCATCTTAGTATGGCTGTGATCTCCTCTCTCTGGCGCAACTCCGTGTCGGACCCTCAGATTGACATGGTCATACTATCAAAAGATCTTATAAGGTGAATTTAGATAATCTCCTTGAGAAGCTATGCTTTGACCACAACACACTCTGAACACCAAGACTTGTCGTTCATAGGTGGGGCTCGACCAACTCCAAGGTTGGAAACTAGAAAAGTGGTAAGTGTAGAGTGTTGTTGTACTTAGTGCTGGTATGAACTAGGGCTTATAGCATAACAATCCAACTATGTCAAGAGCTCGTCTAGGACCAATCATACACATGGCGAATTTTCACGTACTAGCATTCTGGCATACCACATCATAACACGAGATCAACTCCATATTCTCATTTTGATCCAAGTTGAAGAGTTTAATTGTGAATAAGAAACATGAACTACCATGTAAATTGACAATCATGACATTGTTCTAGAGGTAGGTAGTTAAAGCTAAAAGGTTAAATAACTTTTAAAACACCCCATAACAAGAATTGTATGTACTACAAGAATTTAAGAATTTTCTCAAAAAAATGTAACAATCAATGTATGAGCCGATTCTCGAGTTAGATTAGATTACCTAATGGTGAAATGGTTCTCTCATATCTGAAATCTGATTTGAATATGAAAAGATTAGATATTATATATCCGAATTTGAAAAAATTTGGTTCAAATTTGGATTTTATTTTTTTATCTAACAAATTTTCAATCGAATTTAGATATTATGATATCCAATTCAAAAAAAAAATCCAAATTTGAAATTATAAGACATCGGTTTGGATTATCCAAATCCACACCCTAAAATCCAAAACAAAAGGATATATTTATACAACTATTAACTACTTAACATTGACTATTAACTACTTAACAATGTATATACCTTATTAAACATCTAATTCAAACTAATACTCTAAATAATCAAACATGTCTACATCTTAAAAACATAAATACGTACCAACAACTTTTTAAGTTATTAACTTAGTTCAAGTTAGGATTGTTTATCATATGACTAGGGAGTAGGGTTTAAAATAAAAAAAATAATTCAAATTTTGAAGTCGAAATGGATAAAATTCTAATTTGTAGAAATTTATTTTGAAGTTGGATAATATTTAAATTCAAATATATTTGTTGAATTCGACTATTTGAAAACAAATCCGATTAGATTTCCAATCTAATTCAGATATACTTGATAAATTATGAATTTGGATACGGATATAGTAGTATCCAAGCCAAATTCATTCCGCTTATATTATAAGATTACCCAACTTTTTGTCGATACTAAAATTGATACATGCAATCAGACCATCACGTAATAAGCAATAAATATTTCAACGAACACAACATTAGAAGATTGGATAGGATCGTCATTTTGCTAGTTCACCCATTTTGCACTTGAAACTCATGACTCTGACCTATAAAGCTGACTTATGCAAACACAACACAGTCGCTGGAGTCATGAAACTGTACGTACCTCCGGCTAGTAATGATACGAAGCAACATTTGGAATAAAACCATGATTTCCTTCTACGTCCGTATAAAAATACTCTAATACATATATGAGACCGAAACATGATAGATCTACGACCAAGAGCCCCTTTTTCCTGTAAAAGTACGACCAGTAGCCTTGTGGTCCAGTTATATTTCGGAGGAAAACTTTTTGATATATGGGACTAAAGTTTTTTGTTTGTAAACGGTATTTGATATATATTACACTTAAACACTTGACTATGATAAACCACCATCATATATATTACACTTAAACACTTGACTATGATAAACCACCATCAAGTGATGTAATATATATGATGTCTGTGGAAGTCGATCTATTCAGTTAAAATTTAATTAAATATAAATTAATATAAAATAAATTAAAATGTTATAAACTATTTTTTGATTGTATAGTTAAAAATGAACTATTTAATGTTATAAACTATTTTTTGATTGTGCTAGTTAAAAATGAACTATTTAGTTTTGAGTTGAACCTGATGATATCTTAATTGACGTGTGTTTAATGTATAAAAGTCATTTAGACATATTTCTATTTATTGATTAATTGAATTGGAAATATGTAAAATTATAGAATTTTATAAATTAGAGGTCGTAGTCTCCAAAGACCAGATTTTTAGTATAAATAAGGGATCATTGTCCCCAATTCTAAGACTTTTAGCCTTCTTTTTTCTCATCTCATTTTGAGAAAGAAAAAAAAAGAGTGGTTTGAAAGACCAGATCTTGTGCACGTGGTTAAGAGTGATCGCTCTAGTTTTTATCATGGATTCAGGCACGCTTCCAAGTATGTTTAATCCATGATGATTTATTATACTAAAATGTTGTGTGAGAAGAACATATGGTTTTTCTTCTTCGTGTTCTTCTTTAATCTTGATATGTATCAATTTTGTGTGATATATGAATTTTCAACACTTATGGCCAACATGGTTGTAGGCATATTTTTTAAAAATAAGTACATAGAAAAAAAAACCATATAGATGTATTTATTAGAAATATATAAATACATTTTAAAATTTTCATTTAAATCAAACAACTTTTAACTCTTGATCTAAATATCTTAAAATTCAACATGTTTTGCAAAATTTTAACTATTAAATTTTAAATTAAAAATTAACAATGAATATAACTCAAATTAGGATGAAATTCTAATATATAATAGATTATCTTGTAGATTAACTAACTATATAATTAGATTTAATTTTTAAAAATAAAAATAAAAAAAAGATTATAGGAAAAAGTTCTTGTAGGCACCCATAGCAACCTATTTTTGTTGATATATAAATGCTTTCAATTTTTATTTTAAAACTAAGTATGATTCTCACTAAATTTTGTATGGGTCTAACAACCAAGTGGCTATGGGTTCATATTGTTGTTAGTGGTGTTTTGAAAAAGCAAAATGCAAAAGTGAACTCAACACTTAATAGAAATCAATAGAATTCACATTAGGTTTTTACGAATGTATAAAACATTTACTTAGTATTATTTTCACGAAAGATGTCATTGGTGATACAAAGTTCCATACATAGAACTAGGCATTACCATCGTTGTGGTCTTTTTCCTTCTTTTTTATTTAATCATTGACAATCATGAGACCACTCACCACACAATTGTTAGAGCCATTTTTCAAATTGGTATACATGTAATCTTGTGAAAAGGTTGGAAAACATCCATACCAAAAAATAATTCATGGATAACTTGTAGACTATAATTTCTAGTAGAAACTAGGAAAATCTAGAAATAACCTCAAACAACTACTTCTCTAATATTCCATTAGAAGTCACCAACTTCTAGCCTTTATTTTACACCTTAAATTAAGCTTCCTTAGAGAATCTCAAAAAATGTAGTTTATAATAGAAGTTGAATATATCATCATCTTATTCTCAAATTATCTTTCTCTATTTTACTCTAATTACATTAGACTACCATTACTATTTACCACAATGCCATCATTCGTTTCTAAATCAAACATTTAATAGTTCAAATAAAAACTTCAAGTATGGTATGCTCTGCACAGAATTTCAACAATGAGAGACCTTTAATAGTTCCAAAAAAAATATAAAATTAGAACAGGCAAGAAAATTTTATCAATTGTGGAGTAAACATTTCATTTCATTCATCTAGCAAATACATATTTTAATAATAAATAAGGTGACCAAGGTTTTTTTATGAGGTTGAAACATAGATAAAATTATTTTTTATAATCTCAAAATCCATAAATACCAACTTCCTTATATTTACTAAATTAGTTTCTAGGAACGTGTATCTAGAATCTAATTTTGGGATTCTTTCTCCTGACTTTTAGGTTTTTTTTAAGAAGTTTACTTGCTCTCTGAAGTTGCGTTTTCAACTCGACCCGAAAGCTTGCTGCAAGTGGCACCACCCCAACTCAAGTAAAAATCAGTCTGTTTCCAGTAATTTTGTCCCATGCTCTGACATTTTCAGGCCCAACTTGCCCACGTTATCCTGGAAAGAAGTACTGCAGATGGGAATCTACAACTTGAAAGATGAAGGTAGACAAGAACAGTTGTCGTTGCGTACATAAAAGCCTCTTATTACAATGACCATTACTTCCTTGCATTATTGGTCACCAAAAGAGGGAAAGACGGAGACTTGCGGGTTATCGTTTCCCTTCCCAACCAGACATTATTTTTGGGATGTTCTTATAACTCATGATCATAAACCCTTTTTCTGAGAAAACTACTGTCTATTAAGGTTCTGCGTATATCTAGAAGTTAGGAAAACAACTGTCTATTAAGGTTCTGCTATTGCATTCTTCTCTATATTCATTTGATGAAATCATTGCTTCTACCGCGTATCAACCTTTGACTGGCATCCTTGATGAAATAAACTGGAGAGAAAGAAGAAGATTTAGATGCATTTTCTCTTTGTTTGCTGTGTTTGTTTTCTGCAGGTGTTATAAAGGAGGGAAGAGACCAAATAAATTAAGATGGCAAGGGAGAACATCAAGATCAAGAGAATCGACAACGCCACAGCCAGGCAGGTTACCTTCTCCAAACGGCGACAAGGGCTCCTCAAGAAGGCACATGAATTGTCCATTCTCTGCGATGTCGAGGTGGGACTCATCGTATTCTCGGCCACCGGCAAGCTCTTCGAGTTTGCCAGCTCCAGGTGCGACTGCAATACCCATTGCCATCTATTTTTATTCTAAATATCGTATACACATATAATAATGCGTTCCATTGTGCAATCAGCTGTTTACATGGTAGCCAGATTGGTAAGCCCAAATGCTTTATCTTTTCTCATCATCTACTCATCAAATCATCGCGTTTTGTTTCTCTGCATCTCCCAATCTCCTGCACACTCTTCAGGGTGTCAGACTTTCGTCCAATTAATGGTTCATGTGTCCATGGAAGACTTTGACTGTACTACGTAGGTTAGTATTGTATCACATATGTTGACCATTAATTTGAGCATTCTCCTGTTGAGAGTCCTAGGAGGGAGCTGTAGAGTAATGTGTGTGGTTTCTGTAGTTTCATAAAGGATCATATTAGTCAAGGGATAAGAATATTGACTAATGCAGAAGAATAAAGATTTAAGCTTTGTACTCAATAATCAAGTGTGGGATTATAAGACATCCAGTGCCTTTTTTGACGCCCGTGGAATTACATCTATATATGAAAAAGGAAACCTAGTGCTGTGATGCTTCAGTACTTGATCTCCATGTTCCTAAAGGAGTAACATGAGAAGTTTTAAGAAATTGTAGGACTATACGTCGATATAGTAGTATATTTGTACGCTCTGTAGATATATATAAATAACTTGACCGGCCTGAGATAGGCAGTCTTTTACCGTGTCATTCTCCTCACTCACACACACACACACACTCTCTTGCTCTCTACTTACACTTTCTACAGTTTCTACTGGTGTAGTTTCTGATCAATTCACATACAATTGAAGGGTGGAGAGAATTGTTTGAGACTATTACTACAAATATATCGGCTGATGCTATTATCGTTAATAAAAGATAACTGCACGGCAATGCGCCTTGTAGTCAATCGGTTAAATAAATTAGGAAATTTGTAATAAATGTGGTGTCTCACATAAGGCTAGTCCTATTAACTTCTGATGAGACAGCTCTTTCTTCTTTCTTTTTTATTTTTTATGTGGCAATATGGAACTTTAACATTTGGTTACCTATATTATTATTTTATTTTGATATCAGAATTTTCTTTTTCCTAATGAAAAAAAAAAAAAAAACACAGAATCAATTCATTAAAGTACTTTGTCAAATAAATCGATGTGATCACTGCCAAAACCAATCTATGATACAGTTTTGAGAAACAACTGTAAAATCTCTCAAAAAAAAATTGTGTTTCACCAAACAAATAAAAACTATTGGCAACTGCCATGCATCAATCTTTAATGAAATCTCTCAGCAATAATAAGAGAGAGATCTAACAATTGTAATGTCCGTAACGCATCAAAAATGATTCAAGTTACCAACATTTTGAGAATCCTTAAATATTTGACTAGGAAGAGTAAATGTAACTATTAAATCCCTAGCCACGAAGTGTTAAAGAAAAATTAATGAAGCTCCAACCATATTATCTATGAGGTGACTTATTTGAAATAGACCAAGCATGAGTCAATATTTCCCTATATCATTGTTGACAACAAATAAAGAGGTCTTAATTAAGTAGCATGGCATGCAATGCTTGCACTCCTTCGTGACAAGATTCTTCAAAATAATTAACTGGTAATAATGAACTTGTGAAAGAATAGTTATTGCATTTTTGATGATCACATAATAAACATTTAGGAGCTAAAGGAATCCTAGGTTACCAATAGAAAGAAATGATGGAGGTAATTGATCTTAGTCAAGCTTACAAAAGCTGGGAGAATAAACCAAAAAAAGGTAACTATTCGTTTTAACATTCTGATTTGTTTTGTTAGATTCAAATCCACATTTGATTAGTCAAGAAGAAACATAAAGATGGATGTGGCGATGATCCATGTGTGGTGGTTTTGACAAAGATAATTAAATCATCAAGTGGATTTAACTTGCCAAGCATGGGTTGGATGTTGATAGCTATGGTCGTGAAATATGAAATGTTTTGATAGATTGACATTAAAGTGATAAAGTTGGTTTATAGCACTATATGTAGATGTGTTTTATGTCATTTGTTCTGATTATGTTGTGAGTGCATATGGTGTATTAACGTCAAGGCGTGAGAGTGAATACACGAGTGCTTGTCAATGAGTGCGTGGTAATCTGCTTGTGCAAGTGTTGGCGTTGTATTACCAAGTGAGAGCCTAAGGGTCTTGTGTTGTTGTAGTGTGTTTTATGATAGATGAAGGTTCTCTTAGGTTCGCAAGAGTTGTAGGAGATAGTAGTGTTGGACCTAAGTTTAAATGTCCAACTTATGTGATTTAACCAACTTGATTAATAAGTTGATCCAATTGTAAAATATATTAGAATAAATGATGTATGTGTGATATTATAATATAGTTATAGAATGTACTATAAAACGGACATATCTCTAATATTTCAACACACAATTATATAACAATTCTTCCAGTTCTTTTGCTTTAAGAGACTCCTTTCATAGGAGCAGAGGTGGTGCAGATAAATGGTGCAGTAATGAAACAATTTTAAGTGCAACATAGAATAACATATGAAGACAAATGGAGCATCCTTAGATGATGTTAGAATAATGGAGAAGATATTAAGATCTTTAATTAATACCTAGATTTGAGTATGTAGTTAAAACTATAAAAGAATCTAGGGATTTATCTACCATTTCTATTGATGAACTCACATGTTTACTTCGAGCCTACGAATAAAAGATGGGCTAGAATTAGTATTGTGGTGAAAGCTTAGATCAAGCTTTGTAGAGTAAATTAAATTTCAAAGATGAAGGTCATAGTAGTAGAGGTCGTGGTCATGGTTATCATGGACATGGTAGATACAGGAGCAGTTACAATATTAAAGGTACTAAAGGAAATGCTTCTTATGAAGGTAATTATGATGAGAAAAGCATATTAAGTTACAATGACCAAGGTAGAGGAACAAGAATAAGAGGTAGAATATGGTAATTTCAGATATGAATGTAAAGATAATTCAGGAAACATAGTTTTTTTTTTGTTATACCATCTTCCAGCCATTGTGAAATTTTTTTATACATGTCTCAAGATTCGAACCTGAGACCTGTGGCGAGTTTGAAGTTCTTCCAGTAACTGTGACAACGAGGCATTACAGGAAACATAGTTGAAGAGAGAAATTACTTTGCTGTTAAGGAGGAAAAGAGAAGTGACGGAGATATACATCTGTTAAGCTAGTAAAATTAATTAAGATAGGTAAATGCATATTTGGTATTTAAATTCTAGTACATACAATCATATGTGTGGAATAAAAAAGTTCTTTACAGAATTGAAAGAATCTATCCAAGGTGAAGTGACTTTTGGAGATTCTTCCAAAATCCTAATTAAAGTCAAAGGAGGAATCTGGATTCTAAGAAAGCAGGGAGATCACATGTACATGTCTAATGTTTATTATGTTTCTACCATGCGTTACAATATTATCAGCCTTGGACAATTGCTAGAAAGAGGATATATAAGATGATTGCTAAGGTAGATATGGCAATAGTACCTTATTCACTTTAAACATCAAGATTGTAGCAGCAAAGTGTTTGAAATCTTGTATTAAATATGCTTCTTAATTGGTTATGGCATTTGAGACTCAGACGTCTAGGGTTTACAGGTCAATCACTATTTTGGTAGGCAAAGATAGTGAAAGGTTTATCACATATCAGCAAACCTTCATCAGTCTTTTGAAGGACGTATTCTAGGAAACTAACACAGGAAGAGCTTTATAGTTGGTTAATCAAGAAGAGCTAGAAGACAATTAGAGCTGGTGCATACAGATATTATGGCAGGTCAATTCAACATTACATCACTTGGAGGAAGTAGGTTTTACATTACATTTGTTGATGATTATAGTAGGAAGACTTGGATATTTCTTCTAAAGAAGAAATTAGAGGCTTTTGAAAAATTCAAAGAATTTAAAGTGATGGTTGAAAAGCAAAGTTGAAATTATATCAAGGTTCTTAGGTTAGAGGTGGAGAATATATTTTAGCTGCCTTTCAAGAATTCTGCAAGTATAATGGAATTATTCATCAGTTGATAATAGCATATACATCACAACAGAATGATATTACCGGAAGAAAGAAAGAACATACCTATTGTCTACGTGGCAAGAGCCATGACGTAAGTGAAGCATTTGCCAAAGAGTTATTGGACAAAAGCTAGTTCTGGTGCCATTTATCTTATGAATAGGCGTCACAAAAAGAGTGTGAAGTTTATGACACCAACAGAATGGAGTTGTTACAAGCCTAGTATTTAGTATCTCAGGATATTTGGATGTATTGCATATACACATGTTCCAACAAAGAAAAGAAAAGAGGGTAGATGACAAAGGTGAGAAGTGTATCTTTATAGGATATGAGATGAAGACCAATGCCTATAGATTATACAATCCAATGGAAGAAGAACACGTAGACCAACCGCCAGTGGTTAAGAGGTGAGAAATTTATCATTTCTAGAGATTTTGGGGTGGATGGAGAAGATTATTGGAAGTTGATAAACAAGAGAAAATAGTAATTGACTTATTCTATGATGAAGATGATCATGAAGAAGAAAAGACACTGGGAGAAGAACATGTAGACCAACCATCTGCAAGTCCTACACCATCATCACTACCTTCACCATCTTCAGGTAATGATGAATTTTCAAGAGGATCTCCGAGAAAGCCAAGAGGCCTTACTGACATTTATGATGCTACCGAGCATATATATTGAGGTAATAAAAATTACTCATTAATGTGTCTGTTAGCAAAGTGTGACCTAGTTACATATGGAGAAGCTGCGAAAGAGGACAAGTGGAAGAAAGCTACGAATGGAAAGGCAGATGTCATTCAGAAGAATTGTATGTGGGAGCTTACCAGCTTGCCAGCAGGACATCAGCCTATTGGGGTCAAGTGGGTTTATTAGATAAAGACAAATCAAGAAGAAAAAGTTGAGAGATACAAAACTTGTAGCAAAAGGATACAAGTAGTAATATGGTGCAAACTATGAATGTGTATTTGCACTAGTCACAACAATTGATGCAATGAAGCTACTTATTGCACTAGGTTCATAGAACAATTAGAAATTTTATCAAATGGATGTGAAGTCAGCCTTTCTTAATGGCTATATTGAAGATGCTTATGTGGAGAAGCCACATGGATATGGGTATGGGAAGAAAGGTCAAAAAGATAAAGTCTACATATCGAAGAAAGCTTTATACCGATCGAAGTAAGCACTTACAGCTTGGAATACAAGAATAGATTGATTATCTGTAAAGAATAGATTTGTGAAAAGCCCATATGAGCGTGCCTTGTATGCAAAGAAGAGTGATGCTCGAGATTTCATGGTCATCTGTCTCTACGTGGATGATATGATCTTCCATATGTAACGATGCAAAGATGTTTGAAGAGTTCAAGACAACAATGGCAAAGGTGCTTGAGATGACTGACAGAAGAAGCATACAGGTCACATACTAAAAAAATTCAGGATGAGTACAAGCAATCTAATTGACACTCCTATGGCATCGGGTAATTAGAAGTTGCTGAGTGAATCAGAAGAATGGTAGGTGAATCCAACTTCGCACAAAAGCTTAGTTGGAAGATTGCAATACCCGACTTTCAATATCATGTAGACAGTAGGCATCATGAGCGGATACATGGAGAAACCGCAAGATCACTTTAAAGCTGTGAAGAGAATACTTTGATATATCCAGGACACGGAAATTGCAGGATTGTTAAACACATCATAAGAGGATGCAAGTCGGTTACAAAGATGGTGATTTTAGTGGAGACATGGATAAAAGAAAGAGTTAGTACTTCTAGATATATATTTCATATTGGATTAACGGCATTCTCGTCGTCATCTAGAAGAAATCAGTAGTTTTTCCCTCCTCATATGAAACAGACTATATTGCAGTAACAACAGAAACATGTGCAAGGCAAGCTATCTGGTTGAAGAGTATTTGGTTTTCATAAAGATAATCACTAAGAGGATTTAACCAGCCAAGTGTGAGCTGGATGTTGATAGCTTTGGCAGTGAAAAACAAATTTTTTGATTGGTTGAAATTAAGGTTATAAAGCCGGCTTATAGTGCGATATATAGATATGCTTTGTGTCATTTGTTTTAATTCTGTTGTTAATGTTGTGAGTGCATATGGTATGGTAACATCTAGTAGTGAAAGAGAATACGCGAGTGCCTGTGTTGATAATAAGGTGCTTGTGCAAGTGTAGGTGTTGTGATACCAAGTAAGAGTGTAAATTTTTTGTGTCATTGTAGTGAGTTTTGTAATAAAAAAAAGTTGAGTTTATTTTTAATACACTCTTGGACCACTTTATTTCTACTACATTTCCAGCATGTTTTTCACGAAAGGCCCTAGAATTCCTTTTCCATTATTTTTACATATCACTACCTTGGTATCATTTGTGATCTATTCATTTCAATATTTTAAACCATCTTTGGTTTTCCTTTCATCATTGCAAATATTGCGATTGCAATCTTTTTCTCTCACAGCATTTGAACGTCTCGACCCCTTGGTATTACATCTGCGATTCTGAACAAATGCGATGTCACACATCACGCCCATCTCCTTGAATTTAAATTACCAACTACAACCTCTTGAGGTCAAAATGCCACCCTTACATTCGTTGTAGTTTCTACATACCTTGCCTTTTCTTTCACTTTGAATGATTGTTTTATTTTGGTGCAATTCATGGTTCATTAAGCATTAGTATGCTTATTGGATGTCACATCTTCTTGATTTGGCACATTGATCAACTCAATATCGTATTAACAACTGTCCTTTGTTTTTTAGTTAGTTGGTATAAATTAAGAAGTAATGTAAATTGACCCAACATTGTCCATACTAGATTCACGTTGTAGCAATTGAAAGCAAATACAAAAATATAGGGTTTTCGAGGGATGTTATCAACATATTTGCATTGTTTAGATGATCTTAATGTCATAATCACCAAATCTCTACCCACTTCCTCTATTTCATACCATATCCACCATCTCCTCCATGCATGACATTGGTTTCTCCTCCACGGCATGTCCTTGTCATCTTGTTCTCTATGTATTCCAAACAAGGAAGATTTACACTTGAGGCCATGAGACCTTTACCCAAAAAAAAAACACTTGAGGCCATGAGGGATGTTAAGTGGGAGAAGCATGTGACCCACTTATATATAGGCGTGCTAAATTTGAAAGGGCCTAATTCAGGTGGTTATATTATGTTTAGAAAGAAAAAGACATCATAATATTATGAATGCAAATAAGAAAAATGTTTCAATTTTGCTTAGTTGGGAATTGAAAAATTAAAGTGAATAATTAACATTAAAAGCACTTAAAAAACTAAAATAGATAAAAGGAAATTACCCATGAATTCAAACATAAAACCAAGAAATAATATTCATAGCAAATAAAATATATCTTTATAAGTGATATAGTAAAGAAAATCAACAAGAAAATGAAAATAGTAAAACTAGGTCTTGCATGAACACAAAGGCCACTATAAATAAAGTGAACATAAAATAATAAATAATGTAAGAATAAACAAAATAATTATGGTTATATGGAAAACCAAAAATCATGGTTATATGGAAATTTACAATATATTTTGAAATAAATCAATCATTTCAATTATAGTTTGTAAAACAAATCTAAAATATATCAATAGGAAATTCTATAATAAGTGTGCAATAGGACATGCCATTGTGGTTATATACTCCTACAATCTCCCATTTGAGATTGATATCTAAAAAAACAATAAACTTTCTTAGTCGCGTTCCTCCATTGCAACCCAAAGTGCTCCTAAAGCTCATCACTAACCATAGAGGCCAATTGAGGCCATCCATAGCCTTAGTTTTCAATGTTGATAACTATTGTCAACATGTCAATAGGATTCTTAAATCCAATGATCTTCTTTAGTGACAATGCGCCATCATGTTTCAACCCATGAATATGATGATATCTCAATTGTCAAAGGAAGTCCTTGTGCTACAGACGGTTTAGCCTGATATTCTTCTAAAGCTGCTTTTGTAGCTCGATTAGTAGGTAGTTCAAAAGAACTTTTCCAACTCATAATAGTGCCATGCATTGTGAAAACATATTATGTGGTACTTACGCAAGTATTTATTTTGTAGTTCTCGAGTCTTTCATCTTATATTCTTTTACCAATTGCTACTTGAGAATGTTGATTTTCTTTATGCTAGATGATGCCACTAGTAAATGATCCACAAATGACATCAAAAAAATATAATAATCATCAAATTTCTTAAATAGTAAAATTTATATAAACCCTTGACTTTTCAACTTAGTACAAATCAATCCTTCACTTTTAAAAAATCAAAATCAAATTCTTCTATTTTCATTTATCATAAAAACATCCTTAACATTAGTCGACTAATAGTCAAATGGTTGTTTAGGATTGTAACCAAGGTTAATTACTAATTTGAGAACATGAAATGACCTATTTACCCTTTTTTTTTAATAAACTAACTCAAACCCTACTTTTCTCCTCTACTTTCACCTTTGGTGTGGCGACAACAGTGGAGGAGGTGACAAACAAGGTAGTGGTAGTGGTGGAGGTGGCAATGGAGGTGGTGGAGGAGGCAACGATGATAGTGGTGGTGATGGAGGTGATGGTGGCGGTAATAGAGTAGGCAACGGTGGTGGATGGGTTATTACAAGATCTAGGGTCTATTTAAAAGGATTTTTTATAGTTACTAGTTTAAACGACTAGATTGGGTTATTTAAAAAAAAAAGGTTATTTAAAAATTTAAATTAAGGGTCTGATGTCAATAACTAGCATTGTTAGGGGAAAATTGATTGAATCTAACTCAAAGGGTATTTTTATAATAAACTGAAAATAGAAGGGTTTGGTTTTGATTTTTCAAAAGTAAGCAATAGATTTGTAATAAATTGACAAACCAGGGGTTTATATAAAATTTACTCTTTTTTAAAATTACAACAATGATCCATCTCACATCTCATAAAGCTATTGTCACAAATGAATACAACAAATTACCTGTACCATTGCCTTTGAGTCAGTTTCAAATCATACAAAATTTTCTTCAATTTGCAGTTGAAATCGTCTTTACTAGGAAATTGAAAAAAACCATCCGGTTATAGCATGTAGATGCTCGCCTGCAACAGAAAAGCAATTTTCACATATATATATATAATTGCTCAAGATGAAAGTCCTCAGCAGCAACAATGTCCAATACGAATATGATAGGAGACAACTTAACAATAGGGGAGAAAAACCCAGTAAATTATGCTGGAAGCCTTTGACAACCAACCTCACAATGTGCATCTTGCTACGATCATGGTCTTGTTAGATCTGATACACCCACTTGTTCTACAATACCTTCTTGCCTTCTTGCAGCTGGTTCAGCACTCATATTTTGTTCATCTCAAGAGAATCATTCTCTTCTTTCCTGGCCAACTCTCCCTTAACAAAATCTTTCACCTCCATTACTCAACCAAAATATTCTGGCTTAAAACCAAATAATGCAACGAAGGAGAGCACAAATGTGTAGGTTGAGTCACTTTGTGGGATCTTCTCAAATCAGACTTAGAAGTAATTGCTCATCTTCTGCATCTGTCTTCAGAATTCTCTTGAACCCTTTTTGTGAGTTCACTCTCTAAAAGGCACCTTTTTCTATCTATTTTCCTAAATTGTCAGATTCTGCCACAAAGTTTTTATACTTCAAACATTTGTTGAATGCAATTTCTCCTCTAAAACTCAATCAAAATAGTCAGAATCATAACCAATGAGAAAACATTTACTGACCTTGGAATCAAATTTATCTTTATCTTCAAAATCTATGTACACATATGAAAAACAACCAAAAATTTGTAGATGTGATAGGTTTACCTCCTTTCTGGTCCATACTTTGATATCTTGAAATCAAAAGGAACCAAGTGTCCTTGATTTATTAGGTAGGCAGCTACATTGGTTGCATTTGCTCATAATTCAATCCACCGGGTAGTCTCCTGCTCCTTGTTTGCTCATTCAAAGGTTTTATTCATTCTTGTAGCTATTGGAATAGTTCTACATTGGGAAAAGTGAAAATTGAACTTGTGATAGATCCTTTCACTCATTACCAATTATTTTTAAGTTAGATGCTCATATTTTAACATGATATCATAGTCAAAAGAGATTCAAATGGGTCCACACACATTTACCTATGTTCAAAAGAGACATTTATTGGACTTCAATGAGGCCACAAGTAAATAGAAGTGTTGGAATCTTGGTTTTGGAATTTGAACTAGACCAACCGGTTCAATTGAATTTAACCAAATCAGTTGAATATCTAGTTTTTTTAAAATAGGAAACTAGTTGGATGATTAAACCAGTGTGAACCATTTTGAACCGCCTTGAATCGGTTAAGCTACCGAATTGAACCAGACAGTTGAACCAACCAATTGTGTGCCACATATAAGGAAAAAAAACAAAATCCTAAAAAACTAAACCAACATCCATTGGTTGAATTAACAGAAGTACTTCACCATATCGATATTTTGGTTGTCTTACACTTTTTCGTCACTTTCAGTCCTCCCCTACTTCATCGTTGTTGGCCTATTGATGGATCACCATCGCTACTACAGCCCTTGGCCCCTTCTCAGCCTTCTGTCTGTGTCTTTGCCAATCAACTACCTTATTGTGCCTCTTGCCCTCCTACTCCTTAGTCTCCATCCTTCCGCCATTGTCTTGTGCCTCAACCTTTCAATTGCTACTGTTGGTGCTCGTGCTTTTCTCTTCTAAGTTCCGACTTCTGATTACTATTGTTGTTGCTGTAAATTTGTAAATAATGAGTATCATTAGCATGTTGTTTTTTCATTTTTGTTTATGTTTTAATTATTTTAGCTATGTCTATGTTGATTTATGAACTATTTTTTGGTTTCATAGATGGAAAAGAATTCAAGTTCTACTCCTACTTCAAGTGTTAATCGTATATAGTTAGATGATACTTCGTACAAAGATTTATATTGCTTTAGAGCACATAACAAATGATTTTGGTTGCTTTTATGTTCTTTTTTCCCTTAGATCATATAATCATGGTTTATTATGTATGCTAGTTAGTATGTGTAGACATCTCGATTTTGAGGTGACTCATAGATGAACTTTTCAGATGTTGCTTTGGATGTGGCTAACTTAACTACTTTTTGAATCCCATTAGCTAAGCCAACCACAAGCCCATAGTCGGCCCACAGTCCAATTAGAAATCCAAACAAGTAGGGGAAAGCACCTTGCTGGAGTACCAATGTGGAGCACTTGTTTGGAGTATCTAGTAGGAGCACTACAGTGGCACACCTAGTTGGAGCACTAGGCTGGCACACCTACCTGGCGCACCAAGCTGACGTGCAGCCATTTCGCAGACTGCTGGCTGCTGGCTTTCCACCTCTCATGGCTGTTACCTTCACTAACGAATATGCCTTGGAATCTTCCCAGGCTCTTCGTTTACGAGGCTCTTTGCATCCTCTAGGAGTTATCCTTAGGAAATCCTATATAAGGACCCCTATAGGCAACCATTAGAAGAGGTTAGAAACCTTGATTTCAGCAATCCATCTTGTACAAGCTGTATACTCTTTCCAACAGCCTATTCTCATTTTTCTGGAGTATTCCTTTGCATTCCAAAGCATCTTTAGTCCTTCCAAAGCAACAAGGATCCCTCTATCTTTGATATTTCAAGAAGGAATACCTTGAGAGGTAGGTCCTCCTTTATTCTCCTTTAAATTTCAGTCATAGCATCAAGATAAAGCATGCTTTAGACTTCATACATGATCAAATTTTTTACTGTTTACATGAGAGTTTCATGATGATATTGCTTGTTTCCTTCGCAAGATGTTCTATTTGCAAATCTATACCTTGTTTGCTAGCATGTTTTTTACTTATAGTATGAAATCTGCACCTTGTTACTTTCTTTGAGTTGTTTCTTTTCTTTTCTATTCTTTTGCATAAGAGTGCACGATTCATGAACATACATGCTAATAGATATGTAGCGAACCAAGTTTTCATGATTCATTCTTTACATACGATTGTTAAAGTTCATGTTTTTGTTTCATCTTTAGAATCTTATGCAAGTGTTTTTTTAGCCATGAACCTATGATTTATCATGTTTCTGAATCACATCATAATAAGATTGCTTTGCTCATTTGCATTTCATCATAAACTGATCTGCATTAATAAGAATCACCCACCTCTATTTTGGATCAGATTCTAGATCAGATTGCAGTCTGATCCAGATTTCTGGGGAGCACCATTCTGGAACATCTAGCTGGCGTACCAGAGGCGCACCAAACCGGAGCACCACTCTGGCGCACCATTCCGGTGCACCAGACTGGTCAGAGAGCATATCATCCTTGTCTGCATCTCCATCTGCATGGTTTCTCGGATGATTTTGACTCTGATTTTTTTGGTGTTGATTCTCTAATATTACATGTCCTTGCATGCATGTTTTCAACCCAAGATGGTACTGTTTTCGAGACTTTTGTGCTTTGCATACTTAGTCTATGGCTGGAAACTGGTAGGCTGATTGCCCCTTGCTCTTATATGGAAATTCTTATGCATCAGTCCATGATCCATGTGACATGGCTGAACTTTGTTGTTTTCATTTGGCATGAATAAGAGTATGATCTTGTGTGAGGCTTACAACCCTTGATCACAAGGTCCATATATCTTCTCATGCTTTGCTTTTTCTATTATGTTTTCTTGAGTTTACAAGAACTTTACATTGCATAGTTTTTTGAAACGCATTTATATGACATTGCACTGCATGGCTTTCTGATATTTTCCTTGGCACACCTTTCTGACCCACATAGGAGCACATATGTGGTGCACCTAACAGGCGCATCTGCCTGTTTTCAGTAACACATAGCAGGTATTCATATGATTTTTAGCATGCTTTCTCGACTTGATTTGCTTCTGGATTTTCCCTGGTTTTCTTCCTTGATATATCCAGGAAGACCCTTTTCTGTTTTTGGCCATTTCCATGCATATTAGATCATACATAGCATGTATTAAAGCAAGGATGAAAAGTCGCTCCAAATACTTGGATCCCTGATCTTATTCATGTAATATCTTTGCAACGACACTTGATCCGATATATGAGCAATACTTCTGAGCATTAGGACACACTCCTGTACATCATGCACCCTTATTTAGCATAAGACACCAAGCATGGCATGACATATCGCCCTCGGGCGTACAGTAAAGGCTGAAAAGTCAACATTTCATAAGCAA
Source organism: Posidonia australis (assembly GCA_024699735.1). Taxonomy (NCBI): domain Eukaryota; kingdom Viridiplantae; phylum Streptophyta; class Magnoliopsida; order Alismatales; family Posidoniaceae; genus Posidonia; species Posidonia australis. The sequence goes on from JAMKQA010062740.1 coordinate 18,540, forward strand.
ATGAGAAACCTATAGAAAGACCGATTTAAAGGGTGCCTAATACCTTCCTCGTGCGTAACAAAGATCCTTACCTATTTCTGGTTTTCCAAGACCTTTTCCATTGGTTTTTATATGCATGATTTGAATGATTCTTTTATGGTTTTCCTCGTCTTCCATTTTAATAGACTAGGTGGCGACTCCAGCATTTGCATTTTTATTTTTATTGTTTTTACCGTGACTTTGCCGACCCTCGCGTATTTGGCCTTTCACGTCAAGTCCCGAGACTATCGCCGACATGGTTACAGTATGCTCTATTGCTATTGGTTTCATATTTATCATTTTATATGCCTTGTTTTATAACAAATTCAGATTTATTTACATTGGATGTCAAATAGGTTGATTCATCTATATGAATATTTATGTCTATTTGAAAATAAGTTATATATTGAAAATATGTTTATATTTTGTAGAAGTAATATACAAATCAGGTTAAACTAGGTTTTAAACCGAGAATATAACATTAGATCAGTCTAATTAGCAATTCATTGTGAATTGAACCAATGGTTGAACAAGTTTGAACCAAAATTTGTGCTCTTTCTTTTCTTTTTTTTTGCAAATGATAGTGGGGGTTATTCCCCCTAATATTCTTTTCTCCCACAATTCATGAAATTCAAACTCGAGAGGGAGGTATGCATTTCACTATCCTTGGCCAACTTACTATGGCAGTTGGTTGTGCTCTTTCGATTTGTTCTTCAGTTTTGTTTTTAAAACCTTGGTTGGAACAGTTTCACATTGAAAAAGTGAAGATTAGACTTACAGTTATATATAAATGGATCCCTTTACTTATTGTTAATTGGTTTTAAGTTAGATGTTTATATTTCCCTTCACATAATCTGGGGTAATACTCTTTTGTTCCACAAGCAACATAATTTTGGAAATCATGTCTTTAAAAACTATTCTTTTCTTTTTTTATTAAAATCATACTCTTGACTTTCAAAATTATTTTCTGTCTTTTCTTTCAAACCACATGTATGATTTTCAAAACTTAATGCATACTTAAAATGACCACTCTTGTCAAGTCAAGCTTACAATCATTGGAGAGTGTCACTCTAACACCAAGCCTATGCTTAGTCAAAACAACAAATCATATCTCAAAAACTAGCACAATCCTTTTTTCAAATATTTTCTTTCTATTTTAAAATCTCATATTTTTTTAAATATCTTTCTTTTTCTTTATGAATATGATGTTTTTCTTAAAAACCTTTCTTTTCCTTTAAAAATCTAATGTTTTTCTCAAATATCTTTCTTTTCTTTAAAAATCTCATACTCTAATCTAATGTATCTCTGAAAGTATCATTTAGATTCCAGTTCAAAACACAAATCTTAAATTTGATTAAAACACAGATTTTGGCTGAAACTAGCTCTAAACACAACTCTCAACAAACTTTAGCCACTAAGTCTCTTTGGTGTGTCGCGTTGTCTAATGTCAAGCAACCGACATCTGACTACAAGTAATCCATCAAAGCGTAATCAACAATGTCTGGACTACCATAGTGCAAGTTTCCGTGTAAGGCATACCATTGCCTTGGCCAACGGGTTTTTCTACACTATGACCATTCGAGTCTCTATCTCAACTCGTATGGGGATGCGTCTCTCATAACGTCCTTGTGTGTTCAGACACTTGAGAACTCTCACCTTAGGCACTGTCAGTACCTAACAGTCTCAGTTTTAGTATCCGTACTAATCAAGGTGTCACATCTAGCTATACAGAGGTCTCATACCCTTTAGTTCACTACTACGTGTCTCTATGTATAATTAGTATCCTAGGTCTTCTGCATCTGGAATAAACGGAGTCTCATACTTCTAAGTCTAGTTAACCCTCGACCCGCGGACTTTAGTCTTGACATTGTGAAAGATAATCAAGGAGTTTCATACTTCTAAAATGTGACAAATATTTACCTAGGCAATGTACTCGACCACTTCAAGGATGTTGTTTCACCTTATGGTCCTGGCAGTATGCCTCGTTGGTCTCAACAAATTGGAAATTCTAGAAAACCTTTTAAACCTTTTGTCAATTTATGCATTTCTTTTCCAAACTCTTTTGGAAATAATTTTCTAAAATGTTCTAAAATCATTTCTGAAAATACCAATAAATGCTGTGCAAAGGAACATCATAGAAATCCTTATAATTCCTTATCAAAATTCTTTGGAAACCATTGTTTATAATCATTCATGTTTTTTAAGAATCTTTAGAAAATTCTTTGGAAAATCATTTCTTAGAAACACACTTATCTTCTCAAAATAAACTTTGAAAATCATTTAAAACCTTCAAGCTCAATTGGAATATCAATTAAATACTTTCAGAGTATAGGCTCACCCTGTAGAACCACATAGAAATCCAACAGTAGTCTTGAAGTCCTTAATGACTTACGAGCTAAACATCAATTCATTTTGCTAATTCTTTTTGGACCATTTCCAAAACTATCTTAATGGTTATTCAACTTGTTGTTGTGTTAATTTAATTCTCTTCAAAATTAATACATACATATGTGTATATATATATATATTAATTGACTCTTAAAATACTCAAAATTAGATCAAAGCCTAGTTCGATATATCGGTTAAATTCGGTATGATGAAATCTCCTAATTTGACGTACCAGACAAATTAGGTATGCCATTTTAGGTGATTTTTGCATAATAAAATTTGCCCTGAAACAATCGTTAAATTCAGTATGTTCAAATCTCCTGATTTGATGTACTAGACAATTTAGGTATACTATTTTAGGTGATTTCTGCACAATGAAATCTACCCTGAAACTACCATTCGTCGGAGTTAAGACCTTGAGCAGACCAACTTTTGATGAACAAAAAAATTTACAAAAATCCTCAAACCAAGCATTCTAAGTCTATCTAAGTTTACTTTCATTTGGGACAAATTTCATTTAAATTTTATATTTATAACTCGAGATATACATGATTGAAGCTATAAAACTCAAACTGGTATAACTTAGCGGGTCATCAATTTTTACACAGCCACTAGTATTTCTACAACTCACGAAAATTTACAAGTAGCCTACTAAAATAAAAATCTTTAAGTCTACTTTCTAATGAAACAAAAATCATTCAAATCCAACATATATCGGTCAAGTTGTTTAAAATTGAAGTATGAAAGCTTAAAACAATTTGGTCATTCACTCGAAAATTGTTACTAAAATCATGGAAAACTAGATAAAAATCATGAATCTCTTCCCACACCCAAAAATAAACCTTTGCCACATGTTTAGATCACAACTAAATTTAAACATGAGGAACATAAGGAGTGGGATAAGTACCTTTCTCTTTTCTTCCCTTCTCTCTTCCTTTCTTTTCTTCTTTGTTTTTCTCCTCTTCTCTCTTCCTTCACAACAATGGTTGCTATCCCTCTCCTGTCTCTGCTTCTTCCTCCTTTCTTCCCTTCTTTCTCATGTTCTTCTCCTTCTCTCTCGAGTCTTCCTTTCTTTTCTTCTCTTCCCCTTTATCTTCTTCCCTTGCATTCAGCCTTCTCTTCTCGAGTCTTCTTTCTTCTTTCTTTTTTTTCAATGCAGAGAAGTCTCTTACTATGTACCTATGCTGTCATCCCCCTCATGTAGGTATTTGTTTATTGAACTCTTCCTGCAAATTTTGTTCAAACTTCCCCAGAGAAGGAGGAAATACTCAGATACTCAATATTCATGAAATAACTCATGAATTGGGGTCTCGACGACACTATAGCATTCAACGACAATCCATTTTTAGCTTTGCACGCTCATTGGTCACTACACATCATAGTTGGTAACTTTCACTAAAAATAACTTAATCATTAATTAATTATTATATATCATGATTAAGTAGGAAGATTAAGGTTGGAGATGTTACAAGATCTCTTGAAGAGTTTTCCAGATTTTCTATTCTTTTTTTGTGTGGATCAAGATAGAGGTTTTCTAATGTTTTCTAATGTATTTTTTGGTGGACATGTATTAGGTAACTTGAGGTCACTCATGTATTTTATTTTGGTATTTTTGTTTCATATGCTTAATTGAGGTGAAGTCCAGTTTCCATTTAGGTGATTAGAACCACTAACTGCACACAAGTTTTGAAGTAGAGGTAGTGGTAATGGTTAGTTTTTTCTTTTAATAATTAGTTTTTTTTATTTGTTTATTTGGATAGAACTGATGTTAGTTTCGTAGTGTTGTTCTGGGGCGTTACAAAAGTGATATCAGAGCTTAGATTTCACTAAGAGTACGGGCTTAGTGGTGTCCGGATTAGTGATTCTATAGGATTGCACAAGTTTAAAGTTGGCACCTGACTTGATCTGTTTTTCCTTGGTGGTAGAGAAATGTCGATTGGTAGGGGTTGAAGCGGAGGTAGGTCCTCTATATTAGGATCTGAAGTAGAGGAGGGAGGTAGTGTCTGGAGGGATATAAGGCAGGAGATAGGAGAGATGATGAGAGATTCGTTCAGTCCCTTGGAAGCAACAACAATGAAGGGGTTAAGGGAATTCATGGATCATGTAGTTTCATTGATTGAGCATGTCAACTTATGATGGTTGTGGCAAATTAGAGGAATGTGAGGCGTGGATCTTGGAAGTAGAAAAAATCATAGAGGGGATGGAGTGCTTAGCAGAGAAATGAGTGTGGTTGGCCACGTTTCAGTTCAAGGGAGAGGTCAATCAGTGGTGGAGAGCCACACGTTAGATAAAGTTCCCTGATGTTGACTTGCTGATGATATCTGGGAGGATTTTCGGAAGGTGTTCTATAAGAGGTTCTTCCTTGAGCATGAGAAATAAGCTGAATAGGGACTTTCGGAACCTGAAGTAAGGGAGCATGTTTGTGGTAGAGTACGAAGCAACTTTCCATTGGCTAAAACAGTTCGCGTAGACTTTTGACTCGAAGAAGTGCCAAGCAAAGATGTTCGCGGAGGAGTTGAACCTAGTGCTTAGGTCAAGCGTTCTAGGTTTCTGATGCTAGACTTTGATTAATGCAGTAGAGTTAATGGCTTGTTATGAGGATGAGTGTCGACTGTTCCTAGAAGAGAATTCCAAGGGAAAAGGAAAGAAATTTGATCTGCGGTTTTCTATTTTTAGGACATCGAGCTTTGGGAGTTCTAAAAGCTCTGGAAAGAAGAAGATGGATTCTACCTTTGAGGAAGGACGTAGTGTTGCTGAGAAGGGAAGTATCGAATACAGCCAGACTAACACCACCAGTGCCTCAGGAAGAGGACCTTGCGACATCTACAAGTAGATGAGGCACGTAGTGGCATAATGTAGACTCTGACAGTAGAGCATGGACAGTGTGGTGTGCTACAACTACTAGAAGTTCGAACATTTTCAAAAGATTTGTCTTAATCCTCTAAAGTCTGTGGGAGATGTGCCTTGTTAGTCAACCAAGGGAAAGGTTTTCGTCATCTTTGCTTTAGATGTTGGTGTTTCAGGGAACGTTGTAGAGAGTAAGGAGCAGTAATGGTTATATAATATGAACACTGATATAGTAATGTATCTGATACTATTTTTAGTAATAATAATTGTAACTTGTGGTTATAATATATGATAATAGGTTCTTTCCTAGTGACTGATCGAATGGTCTGAGTTTTGTTCGATTTAAGGAGTTCGTTCTTCATCATCTCTGAGTCGTTTGCGGTTGAGATAGAGGACAAATTAGTTAGGTTAGCATTCCATCTTTATGTGGTAAATCCATTGAGAGAACACAACCTAACATGGAAGTATCTACGGTCAGTGGATGTTAAGCTAAAAGATAAGGATTTAAAGGTTAGTTTGTTTGTCATAGATATGCAAGAGTATGATATTATCTTGGGAATGGACTAGTTGACACAACACTCAGTAATGATAGACTGTGCGAAGAAGAGAATATTAGCAGAATGTCTAGGACAGGGATGTTGCATAGTGTAAGGGGTCAGACTAAGAGAACCCATGAAAGTGATTTCGGTAATCAAGGCTTACTATCATCTAACAAGAGGTTGCACGGGCTATATAGTCAGTGTAACTATATTGTCCTCGCTAGTTTTTGGGGTGTAAAATATGTTGATTGCTCAAGAGTACATTGACGTCTTTTCAGAGGAGCGACCTGACATGTTGTCGCATAAAGATGTGGGTTTTATGATCGACTTGGTGTCGAGGTCAGGCCTTATCTCGAAGATCTCATATCGTATGACACTTGTTGAACTGAGAGAGCTCTAAAGTCAACTGCAAGAGCTATTGGATAAAGGATTCATCCATCCAAGTGTCTCACATTGAGGGGCATTGATACTATTTGTCAAGAAAAAGGACGGTTCACTTCAATTATGTGTCGATTATCGGTTGTTAAATCAAGTTATAGTAAAAGAACAAGTATCTGCTACCTCAGATAGACAATCTATTTGATCAGTTGCAAGGAGCATCAAGTTTTTTCAAGATAGACCTGGCTACAAATCTAGGAATTTGACGTACAAGATGATCTTCTCGACCTAGTGTAACCATGCCAGTGAGGAGATTCCGCAAATGAATGCGAAATCGGACGGCAAAATCACGTCGAAAAAGCAAAATAAAACGGAGTCGCCACCTAATCTATTATGGAAGACAAGGAAAACCATATACATGAAAAATCATGC
>JAMKQA010062741.1:0-14462 GCA_024699735.1 Posidonia australis
ACACAGACCAAGAGTACAACTCTTGTACAGCTCGTACTCACAGAACCTTACTGGAATACAACTCTGAGGATTACAACTCAGACACAGAGAACAGTAATCTCTATCTTCTCTCCTTTTCTGCTTTCCTAAAACACAGACCCTCCTCCTCCTTATATAGCATTGGAGGAGGAAGAAGAGGTGCAGATGTGCAGATGCATCCCTGCGCGGAGCAGACACGACGGGGAGAGAAGCGCTGCTGGGAGCAGGCGCGACGGTAGGGAAGAGAGGCGCTGCTGGGAGCGGGCGCGACGGCAGTGGAGAAGCACGCGCGGTTCCGGGCAGTCGAGACTGCAGGGGAGATGCTCGCACGGTTCTGGGGAGTTGCGACGGCAGGGGAGACGTCGCGTGGTTCTGGGGAAGGCGCGCGGTCCCTTCCGCGACCTCTCGGAGCAGGAGCGTCGCTGGGGGAGAGTCGCGAGGTTTCGGAGGAGGCGCGCAGTTCCGGAGCAGGCGTGTGGTTCGGGGGCAGTTGCGGAGGCTTCCTTCCGCGAGTAATCGGAGTAGTAGCGACCCATCGGAGCAGCAGCGACGCTTATGGAAAGTCGCGGGATTCCGGGGAAGGCGCGCAGTTCCTTCGCAGGCGCGCGGTTCCTTCGCAGGAGCGGAGGCTGTCTTCCAACGATCAGGAGATGCTGGTGAAGACCCGCGACTTGGAACAGGGCATATAAACACATGATTATTTATTTATTTATTTATCAGCACATATTCAAGTCATTATCTACAATTATAGTAGTACAAGTAAACATGCATGGAGCACTTAATGATCACATGCTTCGACTACATATAAATGGTAAAGTAGATTGTTATGTAAAAAGTGTAATTTAGTTCATCTCCAGCTAAAACTATTTAATTATCATTTTAGTTGCCGTTGATTTGAGATATATAATCCCTAGATGGAGTTAATGGTTTCACCTTGTGCTTTCTTGGAGTTGTCCGTAACATTGTTCTATACCCATGGCAACTTGCACATTATTTTAGGGCACTATTCATCCTTTCAATTATATTTGTTCATTAGTTGGTACCATATCATATGTCTACCATTTCGATGCACCGAAGCCTGAGGTATTATTCTCTCGAACCCTTTTATTAGCTTATGGATGGTTTTCTTGTTTATGATTGTCTATGATTTATTTTTCATCAATGGCAGTCATGGTTCCTCTAATGTTGAACACGTTCAATCCATCTCTAGATTTTGCTATAGACATGCTTGCTTGCATGTGGCTTAGGGTGAGAAGATGGATTTGTGTACATGGAAAAGCTTGCTTGAGAATATCTTCTTCAAGTCTTGAATAATGGTTTCCAATAATTATAATGCACAAGGATTTCTAAGGTCGCTACGGAATTTAAAAGTCATTTCCAAATAATTTATGTTTCATTTTCATAATAGTAGAAGCCATTATTCACATCTACACGTGGTAAATAGCAATAAGCAGCAGTCCTAAATATTTATTGAGTGCAGTTTACAGTGAGAAAAATCAACAAGGCAAGGTTCGAATACCATCTTGCAAAATGCTTTATGTCTTGTGAGATGGTCTACAAAACCTGTTATTATATAGGGCTAGTTTAAATCATGGTAGTCAAGATATTGGAATGACCATTCTTCTCCACCTCATAGTTTTACCTCAATGCTGTTTAGATCAATGCATAGAACTTCTAGATTGAGTAAGCGTAAAAATGACATTTAGATTGCATGATTTTGAAATCCTATATGCCCATTAGTACAATATTTCATCTTAAAATAATATTTTTTATATTTTAGTGTAAAATGTCTTGATTTTTTTGACTGTTGAAGACATAGACATTCACATCCTTTGTCAATGCCTTCCTTAATCATGAAGGTGTTTGATCTTTAGCAAAAAGTGAGAATGCCAATTTTTTTGCTACCCCTTGTTGACAAATTTGATTTTCCCACTACTTAATTCCTCTCCCATTGAACTCATTATTTGAGATTATTTTTAAAAATAGTGTCTTTATTTTGCTTGACAAATACCAAAGACGTTTTAGTATAAATTTCTTGATTTTACGATTCAATAATTACAGCCTTTATCAATGTCCTCCTTAATTCCATCCAATCTTCATTTGGAGTATGAGTCATGGAGGTCTTGATTTTGTCAAGAATTAGAAATGTCTTGATTTTGCCACTACTTGTTAACAAATTTGATCTTATTGTTATTTAGACCCTAGATACATCAACCTTAACTATTCTTCAACATTAAGTCTTTATCTCCCTTCCCATGATGAAGGGGCATCAAGTCAAATATTGCCAGAACATTCTTAGTTGTCACTAGTCCTGGATGAACACAACTTGATTGCTAGGTCGCTTAGTTTGAGGAAGTGAGGGAAATGCATGCCCCCATAAGTAGCAGAATAACGTATGTAGTGGTCTGCTTGGGAAGCATGGGGAACATAAGAAGTCCTGCAATTATTGATGAATTTAAAGCATAACACACAATAAATACAATGTAGAAACTTCCAATTGTGGATTTACTAGTACTAGTATGGTTATTTAATGTTGTGCATACAACAAAAAATGGTGTACACTGCAGAGCCTTCATGGCTGCTTATTTGTGATCTACTATTTATTTTTGTAGAGACCTCCTTATATAAATATTTTTCTTTATGCATTTGTTTGCAGTATAAGATGTGCTCGTGGCTCTCTCTTATGTTTCCCATAATTATTAATGAATTTAAAGCATAACACAATAAATATTACGTAGGAACTTCCAATTGAGGATTTACTAGTGCTAGTTTGGTTATTTAATTTTGTGCATACAACAAAAAATGGTGTAGACTGTCTTCACATGTCTGCTTATTTGTGGTCTACTATTTATTTTTGTAGAGACCTTGTTATATAAATATTTTTCTTCATGCATTTGTTTGCAGTATAAGATGTGCTCATGGCTCTCTCTAATCTTTTGCACCCAATCGCTGGCAAATATGAGGAACTTTGAGAATGATCTGAAACAGATATCCATGGCCATGATGTGAGTTTTCCTCTTTCTTCAATTTTCATTGCCTACATTGTAATGCACTTTATCTCTATTCATATGCTGCCTGTTGGAGTGATCTCCTCTAATCAGTGAGAAAAACAAAAAGATTGTTTGGGGAAAGCTTTTGTAGTGTAAGATGAGTACAGTGAAAGACTATCAGAGATCATGTGTATACAAATATGAACTTCTTATGTGTATAAATTAGAGAAAGATAAATAACATGACTTTAGGTGGTTACTGAAGTTGCTTAGGTAGATATGTGGTTAGATAAGATTAATGAACAGATTTAGGACAGATTGACTTATAGTTAATATGCAATGGCTACCATGCATGGTGATTGTTTGGGCTAGTCTTTTAATTTGTATCACATTGTTACTTGGTACTATTTTTTTTTTTTTGAATATTGTGGAAACCCCTCCCCCATTGAAACCAGCAACTAGGCGATGGCGGAAGGATATAATAGAGCTTGCATAATATACCACAAGGTAAATAGGGGACATAGGATTTGATCTTGAGACACAAGGAAATCTAAGCCTTATTCTCCTATTCCTAATGATTGAGATTGTCATTCGTCACGTACGTACATGAGACGTCGATTTCGCCTTAATTGGATAGATGGAGAGTTTACTTTATCTTAGTATTTATTTTATCTCAAGATATTATTTTATGTATTATCATGGGATATTTTATAGGTATTATATATCTTAGGCTTTATTTTATTTTAGGATATTATTTTATGTATTATCTTAAGATATTTTAGGGATATTTTAATTTTTTTGTTTGTCAAGTGTTTCTCTTATTTAAGGAGAGGAACCACATGTTTATTGACCGTTATTTATGATATTATTTTCTACTTGTTGACATTGAGTATTGTTTATGATTGGGATTGGGGTTCCAATTACGTGGGAATCAAATTGTAGTTCGATTCCGTTATTTTTGTGTTCTTTGTATTGGTCTTATATCAATTTGGTACCAGAGTAAATCTCAATTCATTGTGCTCACAAGCAACTCAAAGGTGAAAACTCTAAAGCTACGTTGTTGTCAACCTCTTTCTATCATTTGCATTACCATCACTACTACACCGCTATGTGCATCTTTGCAGTACCACCATTGCACGCCCTTTAGCACTAACATGCCTCTCCAACAGTAAACATTAGCAGAAGCGTCTCACCATTGTAGCCTTATTGTTCAAATTCTTCATGCTCGTGTCGCCGAGGTCTTGGGAACCTTCAGTCCTGTGCCATCGTTACTTTCTCACTCTACGTAGCCACACTCCTAGTTTGTGCTTGTGTCGTCGTTATCTTGTGAACCCTTAGTCTCGTGTTATTGTCATCCATCATTTTTCATAGCCACACAGTGTTGTTGCCTTTGTGCTACGATTGGTGCCACTCCATCACCACCATCCTTGTAGTACATCCACATATGATTGCGCCCAAGTTCCTATGAAGAATCTAATCCTTGCCTTATTAGGATTTCATCAATATATTGCAAAAAAGCCCATGAATTTGCAAAATATGTAGAAAGGATCTTGAAGTCTAAGAACACAAAACTCCAAAATAGAAGAAGAGTTCTTAGTTATAAGGATGGCACACTTACTCTACTTAATCTATGCCTACAATTACATCAGTGTTGTTAAATTTAACACATGCATCCTCGGTTATCTTTGGAATCATTCTTGTTTTAGCCTTTTTCCTTACATTCAAAAAAGAATTAAAAATCCTTTCGTCATGCATATTTAGAGCATACGCGTATCTCTTGTTTTAGCCTTTATCTTTACACATACTATTACATGTACTTTCAATTTTCTTGTTTCAACATGCCAGTTTTGCATACATTTTTAGTTTAAATTGCTTTGATTTATTTTTTATGCTATATCAGCATTAGATCTCGTACTCCTCCCATTCGTACTTAGTACATTGACCTTTCCAATCCTATCACCTTTATCATGGCTAACGAAAATTTGAGTGAGAAAGTGACCACCCTAGAAACAACATTGAAATACTTAACAACTAGGTGAACTTACTAGGCAGTTTGAGGACTTAAGTATCCATTTTGTTTGTAGGGATCACAATCATTACTTTAACTTTGAGTTTGATGACCGTTATTGTTTTGATAATGGTCAACATGATAGAGATCATCGAGATGACGATTGTCGAGTGTATCGTCCTTGAATCAACCAAAAACATGAGTGTCGCAACGATGATCAGGGACATTAAGAGTATTTTCATGAGGATTTTTGGAGGCCTAAGCGATGTGAGGTTCACCATAGACATGATTATTGAGACAATAGTGAGAGGAATTTTTGTCATTTTAAAGGAATCAAGGATCACTTTAAGAATGATTATAACTGTGAGCATGATCACAGAGATTGATTGTTGCAACCTTAGTTATGACAGTAAAAATTCCAAAGCTCAATTAAAGCTATTTTAAAATAAAGAACTCAATAATTAAATGTAAAGAAATTTAAATAAATAATTAAACTAAACAAGTACTAAACTCTACTGAAGACCTGTGGTGTGTGGTTATGTGATTCTTTTTATATACATTAAACTGGATTGTTATTATAATATCTACATTTGCACAAAAACATTAAAATCATATATGAATGATTTGTAATAGTCATTCAACACATTTTTACCATCTACTAAAAACAACAAACTAGGAAATTAGAGTTGTTAAATATTCAACTCCCAAACTCAAATGAGCACCATACGTGGTGACGAGGGGTGTCAGTGGATATTTAAAATTTGAAAATCTATTTTGAATCTGCATCTGAATTCTTGAAATTTTATCTTAAAAAATATTCGACAGAGTGAATTTGAATTCGAAAAAATTTGATTCGAATTCAGATGTTAATACATCTAGTTTAAAAAAATCCATATCGGTGTTCGTAAAATATTTGCATTTGTATCTGTATCTTCGTCTAATGTATCAGTAATCAAGTGTCTTTACATATTTCTAGTTTTAATTTTATATTTTTATTTAAGTTTCACATAAAAATTATGGTTAATCAATCTAATCAATAATATTTTTTATTTACATTTAACTACATTTGGGATAATTGGGATATTTGATCTTGGATGTTTAATAGATACGTATTCAGTTTTTTGGTCAGATATGGATAATATACAAATGTATCTAACGGATTTGGATGTCAAAATTAACATCTGTTTGTATACGGATTAGATTCAAATTTGGATATTGGCAGATTTATTTTGTATTTGCTTTGTTTATACTAATAGTGGCGACACTGGATCCAAAATCTTGCAAAATCATAGTACTGTAATATATTATTGCCAAACAAGTATGAAATCTTTAAATATGCATTTTCACAAACTTTTCTCTTTTTCGAATCAAAACCACATGTACATCTGAAATCTTTTTAAATCATGCATACTTAAAATGATCACCCTATGTCAAATCAAGCCCATCATAAATCAAGTCCACCACATCCATAAAACCACACAAGCTGCAAACAATATAGTTCAAAGGCTATCGTATTACTCGATGACAAGCAACTAACATTAGTTACAAGCAACTGTTAAGGTACACTGTACTGTCACGAATGAGTCACCTTATGTAGGAGCTTTTTTGTCCCGGGTTTGTACTTTAAGAACCTTCATTTGTCCATATAGGACACACACATACAAGGTTTTCCTTCTCAGCATCCTCAGGGTTATTGCATTTGACTATTTAGAGGATTTTTTCACCTCCTAGTCTCGTGAGCACAACTCCTTGTATCTTACTCACAATTATCTAGAGATATCAATCGTCCCTTGTTTATCAATATAATCCTTCGACCTCTTAGTTCTACTAATACAACTCTTTAGACTTTAGTCTAGTATTTTGTTCATGACCATCCAGAGATATTAATCATCCTGATCCGTCGACATAATCCTTAGGTTTCTGGGTCCTAGACCTCATTCCCAGTTTCTTGGTCACACAAACCTTAATCTCAGCCTCTCGGTCATCTTTAAAAGTCATGGAAATCCTTTTCAAAATTCATTCATTTTTTTGATAACCATACTTGATTTGTTTCTAAATCCTTTTTGGAAAATAGTGTTGGAGGATATTTATTGACACTCCAAAATTTTCACAATAATTTAAATAAATTAAATTACGGGAAAATTAAAGCTAAATAGTAAATATCAAACTACCAGGAATCTATGTGTGCAGTTAGGGGACTTCGATTTATATGTACTACGCTAAATCAATCGCATGTCTGCACTTGTAAACCAAAATCATAAGGAAAACGCATAAGTGACTAAAGTCATCCAGTACGCACCCCACGGAAACCGCAGAAAACAAAACTATAATCATTTTTTCTTTTAAATTCATTTTACAAACCATTTTCTTAAAATCTCAGAAATCAGGCTCACACCGGTCAAAACCACAAATCAGGATGCTACTAGCCCAAAGTCAAAAGCAAAGGCCCTCAATGGCGAAAACCACACAGTGAGTCGGGAAGTCCAGCGCTAGGCAACCTAACTCTGGTAACAAGTAGTCCACCGAAGAGCCACCAATGGCGTTTGCACTGTCACGACGTGTCAACCTGTGCAGGAGCCGCGTCGTCCCGTGATTCTCCCCCTGGAGAACCCTCACAAAGCCAATCCTTCACTGGGAAGGCTATCCTGTCATTCAGGACACTACCAGTTACGGGGCATGTGTCCCACCCTCACTGGCCACCACAGGGTACGTCTCCTCACGGCGTCCACACACGGTGCCTAGGAGGGAGTGTCATATCTCCACACTCGACGACACCTGCGTCTCAGTGCTCACAGCGACAACAGGAGTATCATACTTTCCCGTCATGCACAAGACACCTCAACCCGTAGACCACAATCCTAATCTTGAGACGACAGTGAAGGAGTCTCATACCTCCAGGACCCGACGCTCCTCAACCTCAGGTATCTCGACCCAACCTCAACCAAGGAGTCGTGCCTGACCACCCGAGAATGTCTTCACATTCCCTGGTCTTGACGACACGGTCCCACACTGTCTCGGCCCTACACAGAAAATCAGGAAAATATTTTCCAAAACAGGCCATTTATTCTTTAAAATCCATTTCCAAAATCATTTTCATATCTTTTGAAAATTCTTCCAAAACCTCGACAAAGCAACACGTCAGGTGTCTCAGGGGACCACCGCTGACGGTCCACAATCCCATCTTAATGGAACAAAACATGACAATCCAGAAAATCTTTGGAAAACGCATTTTATAAACACATTTGGGCCTAGAATCGACATGTTGAAATCAAGTTCGATATGTTGAAAACCCTTCGTTTGGTAGGTCGATCTAGATCGATCGACCGAATCAGGTCAACAGTCAACACTCATGTCAAATTCGGTATACTATCAAAAAATGGATGATCGAAACTCGACTAGAGGACCTAAACTGACAGAAAAATAGTATGTCGAGCGGAATTGGTGTACCGAAATCCTCTGATTCGGTATGTCGTTTTTATTCAGTATGTCGAATTTTGCGAAACTAGAAAACAGTTCAAACCTTATCGTCCGAAATCGCTCCAACTGAGACCTCTGGTTGGACTCTTTAAACAAACACCAAAATTCTTGCATAAAACATATGGTGTAAACCCTCGAGTCTACTTAAAAATCCAACAAATAAAACTAAAATCCATTCACCATGCATCAAGATATAAAATCACAAAGGTAGAAGGGTCAAAACGACCCAAAACGCAACCATCGGCATAAATACTTATAAATGCTCCACAAATTCTCAATAAATCACAATCAATTTTAGGAAGGTAAATTTGCCTAGATTTCATGTAATCCTAGCATTTTCTACCAATTTCATGCTCTCTATTACATGAGGCGGAGATGCGTATCTAAGAATGCGCTTCAGCGATTCTCGGCCGACTCCAGCGAACTACGGCGACCACGGCGTCACCACGGCCACAGAAACACGCCATGCAAGCTTTGTGCACCACTCCGAGCAACCACAACCCTCTGCTTCGCTCCCTCGACCTCTCTCTCTCTTTCGACGCAGGAGAAGGGAAAACAGGGGAAATAGGGGAGACGAGTGGAAAGGAGAAGGAAGAGTGGGGAGGAAGAGAAAGGGAGTGGGGGAGGAGGAGGGATGCGTCGCCGAGGAGGAAGGGAAAGGAAGAAGAAGGAAGGAGAAGACGACGATGACGAATGAGGAAAGCGGTGTGGCTTATAAAGCCTGCGCCCGTAGTAGCTGAGAACATGTTCACTTACGCGTCTCACCCACCAGCACACCGCACGAGCAACCAACCACACCGCCCAACCACCAGCCACAACCAACAACCCACAAATGCGGGCCTCACACGGACCCACACCCGGGCTCCACACGCACAGTGTCATAATTCACAGTGTCAACCACGCACAAGGACATGGAAACCGAAGCCAGTCCACGAGGCCCAAGCTCAAAAACACAAAATCACACAACGGGCCTCAGAACAGTAACACCCGTTTAGGAATAAAATTCATAAAATGTAAATAATTACAAAAATGAATTTTACGGGTGTTACATCCTAACCCCTTTAAAAGAAGATTTCGCCCTCAAAATCACTAGGCGAAAAGATATGGGTTCTGGGTTACGATGGCTTCCTCATGTTCTGACGTGGTTTCCTTGGCTCCATGATGCCGCCACCGCACTAAGACCAACGGAATCACTTTGTTCTGCAGTACCTGCTCCTTGCGGTCAACAATCTCGACGGCATCCTCCACAAAGGATAGATCTTCCTGGAGCCTTTCTAGTCGAACTGGGATCACATGAGAAACGTTAGCCAGGCACTTCCTCAGCATGAAGACATAGAACACGTCGTGCACGGACGACATCTCTGGTGGTAGATTCAACCGATAAGCAACTTTATTGATCCTCTGGGTGATCTGGTATGGACCAATATAGTGAGGACTCAGTTTACCACGCTTCCCGAATTGCATGACACCTTTAGTCGGTGACACCTTCAGGAACACATAATCTCCTAGTAGAAAATCCAACGGTCTCCGCCTCCTGTCGGCATAGCTCTTCTGCTGACTCTGTGCAGCCAGCAACCTGCTCCAGATTAAATCCACCCTATCCGCATATAGCTGCACAAGCTCAGGACCAATCAACTGATGCTCGTCCACCTTGCTCTAGCAAACCGACGATCTACATGGCCTACCGTACAAAGCTTCATACGGCGCCATTTCAATGCTCGAGTGATAGCTATTGTTGTAGGCAAACTCAATCAACGACAAATGGTCCTCCCAATTCCCTTGAAAGTCTAAGATACATGCTCTAAGTATATCCTTCAGCATCTGGATAGTCCTCTCTGTCTGACCATCCGACTGATGATGAAATGTCGTGCTATAGTTGAGCACAGTGCCAAAGGCTTCCTGCAGAGTTCTCCAGAATCTTAAGGTGAACCTCGTGTCTCTGTCCGACACGATGGACACCAGAACACCATACGACCTCACCACCTCGGAGACATACAACTCCACCAAGCGATGCATCAGAAGTTTCACCCGAATGACCAGGAAGTGAGCAGACTTGGTTAGTCGATCTACGATCACCCATACGGTATCGTTCTTCCTCTGAGTCCGCGGTAAACCAGTCACGAAGTCCATCGAGATGTGCTCCTACTTCCACGGCAAACCAGTCACGAAGTCCATCGAGATGTGCTTCTACTTCCACACAGGAATATCCAACGGCTGCAAAGTCCCTCGAGATCTTTGGTGCTCTGCCTTGACCAATTGGTAGGTAGTACACCTCGCCACATGGTCAGCAACATCTCTCTTCATGTCAGGCCACAAAAAGTTTCGCTTCAGGTCTCGGTACATCTTCGTACTATCAGGGTGTATGGTGTACCTAGACCGATGCGCTTCATCTAACAGCCTCTGCTTGACCTCCTCATGCTGGGACACATACAGACGCATATCATACTTCAACTCTCCATATGCCCCAACAGAGAAATGAGACTCTCCACCAGCCTCAAGCTTCTCAAACACAGCCTAAACAAACGGATCTTGCTGTTGACAGGCGATAATAAACTCTAATAGCTTCGAGCGAACAGACAGGTTGGTCACCCTGGCACTAACCGTTCCCCGAGCTTGCCGCTTCGGCCTGCAGCTCACCAGATCCTCCAACATGGTCCACTGCTTGACCATCAAGCTCGCCATCACGTGCGTACGCCGACTAAGGGCATCGACGACCATGTTGGCCTTGCTAGGATGGTAGGACAGGCTGAAATCATAATCCTTCGAATACTCCACTCAGCGGTGTTGCTTTAGGTTGAGGTTCCACTGCGTGAAAATATACTTTAGGCTCTGATGATCGGTGAAGACCTCAAACTGCTCCCCATAGAGATAGTGTCGCCAGAGTTTGAGAGCGAACACTACGGTAGTCATCTCCAAATCGTGGGTCGGGTAGTTCTTCTCATGATGCTTTAACTGGCGCGAAGCATACTCAATGACATTGCCATGCTGCATCAGAACACATCTTAACCCAACGCCGTTGGTATCACTATACACAGTGAAACCACCACTTCTAGAAGGTAGAGTCAACATAGGGGCAGAAACGAGACGAGACTTAAGCTCTTGGAAACTCGCCTCGCAATTCTGGTCCTAGCAAAAAGGAACACCCTTTCACGGTTATGGTGGAGAAATCCCTGATAAACCTCCTATAATAGCCCGCTAGACTCAAGAAACTTTTGATCTTCAATACAGTCCTGGGTCGCTCTCAACTACTCACCGTCTCAACCTTGGCAGGATCCACTATGATGCCTTCTCCAGAAATCAAATGGCCAAAGAACATGACTTCGCTCAGTCAGAACTCACACTTGGAGAATTTGGCGTATAGCTGATGACGCGTCAGAGTATCCAAAACTGCCCTCAGGTGCAAGGCGTGAGTCTCAACATCAGGAGAATAGACCAACACGTCATCAACAAAAATCACAACGAACTGGTCTAGAAAAGGGCTGAAAATCCTGTTCATCAGATTCATAAACGCAGCCGGTGCATTAGTCAAGCCGAAAGGCATGACTATGAACTCATAATGCCCGTACCGTGCTCGGAAAGCAGTCTTCAGAATGTCTGGGTCTCGGATCCTCAACTGGTGATACCCTGACTTTAGATCAATCTTCGAAAACACCGATGCAGACTGCAGCTGGTCGAATAGGTCATCAATGCGGGGCAAAGGATACTTGTTCTTCACCGTGATGTGGTTCAGCATTCGATAATCTATACACAGTCGGAGCGAACCATCCTGTAGGATACTAAGGCTTCTCTAGAGGGGGTGAATAGAGAATCTCTGATTTTTGACTAGTTTTATATTAATATGCAAACTTAAAAAGATAGAAACTAATCACATACACATTTAAGCACAAATACTCAGAGAATTTATAATGGTTCAGCCAACCCCGGCTTAGTCCACTCCTCAAGTTCCACACTTGAGACTTAACTTTTTTATTCAATAATTAGAATATTACAAGTTACAAATTTACCTTGTTTGTAGCCTTGAATCACAATTTCCTTCTCCTTCCCGGAGAATAACTCAAAATACTTGAAAGCAAGAATGACCTTTGAACATCTTGTGATTTCACTCTTGCTTAGCTAAATGAAAGTTGAAGTTCTTTGTACTTAAAGCGAAATATGGATGGAATTTTGACTCACTCACTTGAAACACTAGAAGTATGATAGCTCAATGAAAATTCAGTGGTTTGTGAGTTGCATATGGATCTTAATTTATAATGTTAGGCTTTCCTCTAAGTGTAACTAACGACAAGTAAATCTTTTGTTTACTGACAAAAGATTCGGTATGTCGAAATTATTCGGTCGACCAAAATATGTAACGGTCGGGATAATTCGGTATTCCGTAATATTTCGGTCTGTCGAAATTGCTATCAGTTTTCTTGGTCCTTGATGTGTCGTTTTCTCCTGATTCGGTATATCGAAAATATTCGGTATGTTGTTATGCTTGCAGCTTCATTTCCTCTTTGAATTTCGGTTTGCCGTTTGATGTGTCGTTTTCTCTTGAATCGGTATACCGAAAATATTCGGTATGCCGTTTTACATGTGACTTACAAATCCTTTCTTCCTTTACATATCAATACATTTTTATATCTCATGAATACAAATGTGTGATCATTACATCTCATAACACATACTTATATGAATGTTTTACAATGTAGTACTTGAATTCTTCATATGACCTTTTATAGTCATCTGTGTTTAATCACACTAAAATTGTTATCATTAAAATAAATATAAGATTTTTTAACAATCTCCTTCTTTTTGATGATGACAAAACAAAAACTCTTCCTACCAATAGACATCTATGATTGAGTGATGTATATGAATTCAGAAATGACTTTTTAAATATATCATTAAAAATTATAAGAAAAAAAATCATATAATTCAACAGATATGCATTCAAATATCTTAAGAGAAATAAAAATAAATTTTAAGGATTAAAGATTCACACACAATGATATGGTCTCCTTTTTTTTGTCATACTCAAAAAGATCCATAACAAACAATAAAGGAGATAAAAGAGAACACAAGTTAAAGCTTGATTTTGAAAAAAAATATATCAAGACGCAGGAGGTCAGTCTTTTTGAAAGAATTCTTGCATATCCGCATGATATTCCTTAAGTTGCTCCTGGTAGGTTTCTAACTTGGTGTGAGTGATTTTTGTTGATTCGTCAAGGTGAGTGAGAATGAGATCCATCTTTGCTTGGTTTTCTTCATGTTATTGCTGTTGGCGAAGCTTGATATCATAAATTTGTTGTTGGAGTAAATCAATCTTCTTGGTGATGAAGTCATCATCGTCCTCATCAGAGCTTTCGGAATCTTTTTCAATGTGTGGAGCAGAGGAGGTGGATGGAGGAATGCTTTTTGAAATTTTCGACCTTTCATGAGCTTGTTTCATTTTTTCTATGGTCGACATGCCTAAGGGTTTTGACTTGACAACCATTCTAGATTCATTGTCGAAAGGAACATCAAAGTATTCAAATAGATATGTAAGTAGAGAGCCAAAGAAGAGCTTGGTTTTGACATGGGTCATGCAGTGAACAATGACTTGGGTCCAATTGACTTGGATTTTCTTGGTGATGGTATAAACGGCCTTACATGTGAGTTCACTAAGTTCATCGAAGTGGCTTTTCTTTTGAACAACATTGGCCGCAATAATGTAGGCTAAAAGGTGGAATTGTTTGGTTAACTGATTAATCTTGATAGGTTTAAAAGTGCTCCTAGTGTTGAGGGAAATAGCCTTATTGATATCTAAGTAAGACCAATTTAAGTCATATATGGATAGTGTGATATCAACCCCAGACAAAGGAATTTTTAATAATTGACCTATGAGGACATCATCAAAGGTAATGTCTATGCCAACCAAATAGGATTGAATTAAATCATGAGAAATGGTCATATTGGCATAAAATTCAGATATGAGTTGGGGATAATAAA